>JAUTXW010004035.1:0-67896 GCA_030620095.1 Kuschelorhynchus macadamiae | reverse complement strand
GGTTTCAAAACAACCTTGAGAAATGTAAAGAACTGGGCACTAAATAATATTGCATGATTAAAGATTTATTTTGTTTAGGAATTATGTGGCCCTGAGAAGTTTGATTTCAAATAACTACTGCACTTTTTCCTTTGTGGTATGAATATTTCAGTTTTATTTTATTAGAACCAAGTGATAAAAAGGCATTTTAGTTGTTCAATTTATATAGCATTATTTTTTACATAATCACGTTTTAAATATAACATATTCGTAATTGTTTAAATAATAAATTCCAGTTTGACTTGACTCAAAAGTGTTATTTTACATAATTCAGTTTTCAGTCCCAGATGCTTCACAGCAAGTGCTCTTAATAAGGTCATAAAACTGCAACGTCATAATGTTGTTTATGTCATTTAAACCTATAGAGTAAATAAACTTTCAGACTAATCGGGGGAATAACAGATGTGTATTTCTGGATAACAAGGTAGTTCATTAACATTACCTTGAAATTGTGACCGCAGGAGTTTTACAACTTATGGGGATGCTGGTGACAATAAAAGATCATGTGATGTTTGGGAAAACAGATAGACGTGGTGTCGCACGACCGATGCTCTCACATAATGTTAAAGTAACAACACGGACAATTTGTAAGCAAATGGAATTTTAGTGCTTAAAATAAGTAGTTAGTTTTGTGTTTTTTAATTTAAAAAAGTTGCAAACTTTACAAAAAAATCAATCTCTCATAAAAGAGAAAATCACCTCTGAGATTTTTGCAGATTTTTTCTTTATGGTCAGAAATCAAGGGCCATATAAAATTTTACCATTTTTGTGAAAATTTAATGTGATGAAACAAAATGGCGGCCTCACAAAATATTACTAATAAACTGCTTATCGAATAGACTCCAAATATTGCTCAAGAATCAAGTCTGATATAAAAATAAAATCAAAAAGCATTATGGATTAAAAAAAATGACCGCCTAATGAAATATTTAAAAATTCAGTACCAAAACCATTTGACTTAAAATTTTAATGTGAATCTTATGTCAGAACGAAATGGCGGCCAAATTAAATACTTAAATATTCGGTAAAATTCCATTTCCTAGAATAAATTAAAATAAAACACTTTTTATAGATTGTGTAAAATACTTCGTATCCGAAAATCTTGTTATAGGCTGATATATCCAGTACTAGTAAAGAAAAAAAAGATTAAAATTCGGAGGTTGTATATTATGTATTACCAAATCAGTTTTTTGACTGTTTAATTTCCACTCCTTCTGGGGGTGACCAAGGGGACTAAACTTTTGAAATTTTAATGCGGCCCTATATCGAATTTTGTCTTATTTTAACGACCTTTATAAGACAAAATTGCCTACCCTAACCAGATGTCTCTATCTCGACCCACTTTCAAACGATAAGATATTGAAATAAGAATAGTCGTAGAGTTAAACTGTTATATAGGATTGAGTTTTGGGTAACCTCTGGTTAGGCCTTTTTTGATGTTATATAAAAGTGTATCTATACTAAAACAAGGATTTTATTAATCTATATACTGCTAGATTGACATATCTCATTAGGTTAACACCAGGTTTGTCGATAAACTATGATTAAATCCATAAACCATTATAAAAAACCAGATTTAAAAACCTGCACGGATCTTAATTACTTTTTACCATTTCCGTAATTCTGCCATTTTAGCTGAGTTACAATGCTCTATTTCAAAATACGAGAAATTATAATTGAAAAAGGAATCAAAACAGTAAAACAGTTTAGTAAGCGTTAATTGGGTTACATACAAAAAGCGACAAGTCATTGCGAACATAAGGCAGGCTTGGACCAGTTCGTATGTACCCACAATAAAAACAATTTGAAGAAAGGGCAAGGAATGAGAGATACTCTCCTAAGTTTGCTTGGAGGTGTGGTAGAGAAGTTTTACGAGTGTGAAAATAATAATTTACATATTTTACGAAGAATTGTTTTTACTGACTAAATCAATCAATTTTGTATTGTATGTACCCCTGGCGGTACCAGCTATCTGGATCTTTTGCAACAGCAGTTTGCTTCAGGTTCCAGAAATTAAAATATTGTCACGAACCTAATTTAATAATATTTGGTTGCAACAAGATGGCTACTCTGCTCATAACTGAATGCTAATTCAGGAATATCTAAATAACACATTGCCGAATACCGCCGTGAAGGTTTTTATGAGTCTGCGGTTTTACACAAAAAGTTTAGTTGTTTGCACAACTAGGTACATAACAAACATTTGTTGCCTGATATTTTTCCAAACAATGACCACCAGGAACAGGCGATATTTTCGTGCCTAAGAAGCAACTAAATCAAAACCGAAAGAATCATAATTTCCTAAAGAGTTAAAAATAACAGAAAGTGAAACGTATGCAGTCAGCTTTTAGACTATTAGGTTTCTAAATAATTTTGACTAGTAATGCACGACCTATTCTGTTATGTCGGCCTCAGAGTACCATATTCTAGGCCCAAATTGATTGTTAAGTCAACGAATGGTGTTTATAAAAAGTTTTGTGGGTGCGGAAAACTTTGTAGCTAATCGTACCAAAGGTCACCTGGTCCGAGGGGAGCGGTCTACGGGGGTCCTCAAAATATTTCCTTGATTTCGAGTTTTTTTCTATATCGCTATAATAATTTACCATAGCAAAAACGTTATTATATACAAAATTGAATATAACAAAATTTTATTGTTATTTTTTTCCTATGCACAAGAGTTTTAGATTAATTAGTTGAAGAAAATTGTGTTTTTATTTTCAAAAACAGTTTTGGATATATATAAAATATTCTATTTTCTGTTACGAGCCATGCAAATAATGTTGCAGAATCTAAAATTATTTTAAAAAATAATAAATAATACGTTATTTGCAGCAAGACTCTGTCCTCTCCAATGATCGAAACAAACCCTAAATCACTGCGATGCTAGTTGTTTTAAACACCAATGAAATAGATACTCGAAAGTTTCCAGACGACCGGACACTTGGTATTCTCTACCGCTGTAAAAAACCTCATCCAATATTGCTGTTGTTGGTAACATAAACCGTACCTGGCCAGACCTAAACATGGAAAAATGAAAGAAAGCATTAATCATCAAAAATCTCCAGGACATAATTTTCTGTATGCTTTCCCAAGTTGAGACATGACGAAAAAACAAGTCGATTGTGATGTTTTACAAAGACAAACACCCACATTTTGAATTCTGCTGAGATATTTACCTGTTCTACAGTGGCATTTAAAAAGCTGATAATACGTATTTCCTTAAATAATTCTGCGCACCACCAAAATAAACTTTTGTGAACTGATTTCAGTAGAGATGGGCGTTTTATCGGTATATCGATAGTTATCTATAGGTCAGTGACATATCGAATAACTAAATAAAAAATATCGCCATATCGAAAGTTATCGATAAGTGTCAATATGAATCCAATAATATCGATAGGTAGCTGATAAAAATGATAGGTAATCGAGAACATCCATATTTACGGATAAGCGGAGTACATATTTACAAAACTAGAAAATTCTTGTCTCTATTTTTCTTTTGCTCTTCAATACTTCTGTCTTATCGACATATACATATAATAGCAAACACCGATAGGTAGCAATGAACTATCGATAGGTAAAGATACCTGTCGATATATTGATAAATATCAACATATCGATAAATAAGATGTATCTAAACCAAGCATCTCGACATTTCACTCCTTAGTGCGACAGATGCAGATGCAGAAGATTTCGAGTATATATTCTTCAAATTCAAGCTAACTTGATTTCCCCAGAGAAGATCAGCTCGCATCTGCGACCACCACGGACCTGAAAACCCCAGAAGCTGTTTTGAACCTGATATTCTATAAATGATCACGCCTGTAGTGTTATAAGATACAGTTTAAAGAAAGCTGATATAAACTGATTTCGTAGATGCTAGAACTACCTGAACAATACTCCGTATATTAAGGATAAGAATCTAGATAAGGATTGCGATATTATATTTATAGAAAATGGTGCCACAGAGTTCTTCCATACCGAAACATATAACGACAAACTATCATGGATTCACCTAGACCCAAAAGATAAAGAAAAAGTTAAAATAGTTACTTTGAATTTTTTTTACTATACACTCAAACGATGCAACTATTGATATTCAGAGCTTTCTATGCAACAGATACGAATTCCTGCTTTAGTTTTAGTTAAATATGGGGTATCTAGCTGTTCCTTGTATTAAGATTAAATTTGAATGTATTCCTACTTAGTAGAAAGATTTTGTTTGTATTCTGTATTTATTAAACAATTACTCTCTCCATGAAGGTCTTTCCCTGTGGTAACTATACATAATTTAAGGAAGACAAAAAAGTTGTGATACTAAACTAGAATTATATACTTAGCAATTTCGATACGGGTTAAAAATAATTTATATAACAGTTATTTACCAAGATCAATTAAAAAAAAAAGTAATTAATTTATGCACTCAATTATAATGAACCGAATCAATATATTTGATATAATGGAACTTATCTTAATTTTTTAATATAACATTTATAAAGTGTGACCCAATTGAGTTCAGTACGTAGTTATTCAGGAACACATATATACTATCTTTTCAAACATTTTTGTTGGGCGCCATTTTGTTCCATCATACTGGATTCCTACCAATATTTTACCAGTTTCTACATATACTTGATTTTTGGGCGTAATTTAAAATAAATTCAATTCTATTACATCATGTTGAATTAGTACCAGTTTATCCCTATATCACATTTAATATTTCAGCAAAATTTACAGTCAATGGAATAAGATTTTTTTCCGTTGATTTTTAAAAAAAAAATTATTTGGCCGCAATCTTGAATTCATAACACAACTTTACCAGTTCATCTCTATATCCCACTTAATACTTGCAGAAAAGTTGTAATTTTTCCAATAAGTAGTTTCTTCAAGCTAATTTTTTAAATATTTTATTAGGCCGCCATTTTGTTTTGCTATCTTAGATTCATAGCAAAATGCTACTAGTTGATTTTTATGTAATACTTGATTTTTGTGCAAAATTTGTGGTAAATTGGATAATTAGTTTTTTTAGTTATAATTTTTCTTAACGTTTCACTAGGCTGCCGTCTTGTTCCGCCATATTGAATTTTTACGAAAATATTACCAGGTCTTCGCCATTTAACGCTTAATTTTTGACTAAAATTTGAAGTTAATCTGGTGAGTAGTTTTTAAGGTACGCTGCGAACTGACAGACAGGTATACATACAAACAAACCGACAGACGGACAGACGGAATTGATGAAACATATTTTTTTGGCATCTAGGGACCTAAAACATAAAGATATGTAAAACCTAAGAGAGTGATTTTTTTCACATTACAAAAAATTTATTTGGCCGCCATTTTGAATTACTACAACAGTTTTACTAGTTCATCTCTATACCACAATTAGTTATGGCACACAATTTGAAATCAGTTCTTTAAGTAGTTTTTTAGGTTGAGTTTTTAAAAGTTTACCAGTTGATTCCTACATAATACTTGATTTTTATGCAAAATTTGGGATTAATTGAGTAAGTACTTATAGTAATAATTTTTTTTAACATTTCATTATACCGCTATTTTGTTTTGCCATATTGGATTTTCACGAAAATGTTACCAGATCATTCCCATATGACCATTAATGTTTGATCAAAATTTGAAGTCAATCGGGTAAGTAGTTTTTTAGCTATCTCGGAAGGATAATTTTTTCACGATTACAATACTTCCCCTTTACGAGGGAAGTAAAAAAGAATTTATCGTAAACGATTAGTGTTAGGGACAAAATAAATACGTACGATTTTGTACCAAATTTACTTATCGTTAACTTTGTATATAGAGACGTTTTTGCTGGGGCCAACCACGAAAGCCTACTTTCCTCGGAGAACCGGGGACTTTTGGTATGATTATCATCTTCAGACACCTCCTAACATGGCCCTAAAGTCAAGAATCTGTCTAAAAAAACCATTCGTTGACTAAACTAATAGTATTTTAACTCTAAACAAATTATCCCAATTATCGTTAGTTACCTAATGAGTTTGAAAATAACTTGTTTTATTATACGATTTTCTAATAATATCTAGTTTTTGTCCGGCTTTATCAGGCCTATGTTTGCTTATTATCCAAGTCGCTGTTAATAACGAAACGACCGCGATAACCACTTGAAATTCAAAACGTCGGAAATTGCAATATTTAATCTCTTTATCGGGAGTATTATTAATCATCTACCTTGCCGCAATTTTAGTCATTGTTCTTTAACGATAAAATGCCGCAAATTTCATTTAGCTGTGATTAATTAGTTCGTTCTTCAAAATCAAGTTAAATGGTGAAAGTCATAACTTCCATCGTTTCCACGATTAAAAGTACAAGCTGGGGAATTGGCTTCAGAAATTTTTCACCCATTTGCTAATTAATATTAGTTTTCGCAATATTCAAATATTTTGATGCCGTATTGAGGTTTGCCCACCTCATATTTGTCGACCTCTCTTGGCGAAATAATACTTTATTTTTAAATGTATCTAGATATGAACAAATCAAGTAGTGCTAAAATTAAAAATTATTTGAGTATATACAGGATGCGCCTAAAAAACGTGATATATTAAAGTTTCTTTTTTTTCTTTCCCCTAGAGTTTTTCGGAAGAAGTCAAATTTTTTCACATACCCAAAAGTTTTTGAAATTTAGTCTTAAAATATTGAAAAGCCCCACTAACTGAAAAGCTACAAAAGGTAGGTCTAAATAAGCCTACTAAAGTTTCGTAGGTGATTAAATTTTACTTTACTCTAAGTCATTACATACAGAGTGTGATTATCAATAGTAATAATCTACTAATTTAATAGACGTTACCACTACACCTACTAAATAAATCGAAGATTGTTAAAAATTTATAGAATTTAGATAAAGCGAAACCTAACATTGTTGAAAGGGAAACAAATATGTGTCTTAATAGTTAGAGCTCTATGCATCTTTTACCTATAGTTTAATGGTCAATTTATTCGTCGAATATTATTGGTGTTATGGGCTTTTTGAGATGAAAAATATCATATTTTTAAAAAAGTTAACATAGCAGTAGACTGAGTTAGGGATAAATGAGAATTCAAATATAAAATAAAACTCATACCTTAAAGAAAAATTGTAATGTTAATATTTTGTAAAATCTTGACAGCCCGATCGCTTAAAATTAAAATTAAACGGGCTATTTTTCTTTAAATCTTAAATATTGTTATGCCTCATTTAACACTATGTCCAATAAAATAACTCCTGGGTGAGTTCTCGAAAAAAAAATACATTGTTTCTTTAAAAAAAAATAGTTTCACACATGTACGGATGTAGGAAAAATAAACTGAAATGATTGAGATTAAATAAAACTAAAGTATATGCCAACTGAAATATTACATTTAAATAAAAACTTGGTGTTCATATTCTCAAATGGGCAAAATACGAAATGTGTAAAAGTAAAAACTAAATCTATATATATATAAATCTATATATATATATATATATATATATATATATATATATATATATATATATATAATATATATATATATATATATATATATATATATATATATATATATATATATATATATATATATATATATATATATATATATATATATATATATATATATATATATGTATGTATATATAAATTTTCTAAAAATTAGTGTTTTACCAGTAGTAGGAAATAAAAGGAAGCTAAATTATAGGCACAAAAAATGGAGTGTACTTCGATAGACTTATTTGGGAAGAATATTGAAGAATTTTTTGTCGCTAGAGAGTTATCAAGAAATTTTTTTTTGCATTTTTTACTGCATAAATATCTTTCTTTTCTTATACATTTTTGATTTTTGCCTATCCGTACTTTTTACTGATTTCAAAATTTATTTTTAATTTTATCAGCCATCTTCGATGGTAGATGACATATGTCAAATTGGATTTATTAGTTATTAAACAAACAGGAGCAAAGTTTTTCCAATTAAAAAATTAAAATTACGTTTTCCTTCATATGTAGCAAATATTATAGAGGACACTGTAAAACCATCTGGTTTATACTATCTAATATTTCAATACCCTTTCTAATAAATTATAATAAAATCGCAATAAAATAAAGGTATATTAACTGGGCATTATGTTCATAGTTATTAAACTAATTAACAAGGTCGATGTGGTCATTAAACACAATAAATTAATAAATTCGACGTTTTCAAAATAGATAGGTCAGAGATTTTTAATAGAACAATACCTTATAATTGTCGCCACTCAAGAGATAGTAATGCCTTCAAATTGCTGCCCGCATAGTATGTGTCGTTTATGGGTCTTGTTTATTACTCAAATTTAGAGCTTGGGCAGGCTCAGAATACATGGACAGGACTATTTTGTTTAGCTTTTAAAATAAGGACGTTTTAATGTACTATAATAATATATTCTTATAAAGTTTTAAACCGACTTACATCAAAGTTATTTTAATTTGAATAACATTTTTATAATGGCAAAGAATGACTCAAGGAAATCCCATTAGAACAAACAAATATGAGCTATAATTAAGCATACTGATAAATAAATAAATAAATAAATAAATGCTTTATTGTCAAAAAAAATTTTACAATTTTGTGGACAAAGCTGTTGTAAAAAAATAGTTTACAAACATCAAAATTAAAACAAAACAAGACAAAAACACATCATAAATATTATAGAAAAATAATATTTAAATCAGGAATTTAGAATATTAATATTATAGAATCCTAAAAGAAGTACATTAGAAATGTACTTTGTCAGTCGTACTATGTTATAAACATTTTCATAAATATAATGTAAAAAAATAAAAAAGCAAAGTAAAAAATAAAAAAGTACGAAACAATTAAAAAATACATATACAAAGTTCGGTAAAAATGGTTGGTAATGGCAACTATCACACTAGGGGTTCATAAGGATAAAATTATGTGTTGTAAAACTCGTTCACGGTGTAGAAGGCTCTTTCCAGTAAGAATGATTTCAAAGCCTTGCGAAATGAAGTCAGAGATATTATGGATTTGATGTTAAATGGCAGGTGATTATGCATTTTTTTTGCATTGTAGATTACTGATCTTTTAATTAACTCTGAGTGTGGGGTTGGAAGATAGAGATCGTGCTCAGTATTTCTGAGAGGGTAGTTGTGAGAAGGTCTCTCTAATAGAGCAGGTGCGTGCTTACGAATCAAGCAAACCGATTCCAAAATGAATAAGCAAGGAAGGGTTAGTATTTTATATCTTTTAAAGAAATCTCGGCAGTGAGTTCTACTGTTAAGTCTCAGTAGGTAACGAACAGCTCTTTTTTGTAGTATAAAAATTCGATCAAATTGAGTCGCACAACATGTACCCCAGAATGGAATAGCATATCTGAGGTGCGACTCGACAAGAGCAAAATAAACAGTTCTAGAGGTAGAAAAGCTAAGCTCCTCGGAAACAGATCTTAACGCAAAGCAAGCAGAACCTAACTTCCTTGATAAAGCGTCGATATGTGGATCCCATTTTAAAGAATCATCTACAAGAAGCCCTAGAAATTTTACAGAGTTTACGACATCAATAGTGGTGCCATTAAGGTCAAAGGGTTGCAGCGTGTTTTTATAAGACAAGACTTTCGTTTTAGAGATGTTCAAACATAGGAGATTAGAATCGCACCAGGATTTAATGGTGATTAGGTCATTAGATACAATCCTATGTAGGTCCGTGACATCTGGGTGGCTCCACGTAAAGCTGGTATCGTCCGCAAAGAGACATATTTTTCCACTAATGTTTAAATTAGCCATGTCGTTTATGAACAGAAGAAACAAGATAGGGCCTAGTACCGAGCCTTGAGGCACTCCATATTCCATTGGCCTACAAGAAGACATCCTGTTGTCAACTTTCACAACTTGATTTCTGTTGCTAAGATATGACTTAAACCAATTGAGAGGAGCCCCTCTAAATCCATAGTACTGCAGTTTGTTAGTTAATATATTATGATTCACACAATCGAAAGCTTTGAAAAAATCACAGAAAATTGTTGCCGTAGCGTGATGGTTGTTTAGGCTGGAGTAAACTCTATTAAGAAGGGAAAACATGGCATCGCTTGTGCATTTGTTACTTAGAAATCCAAATTGATGTTTTGTAAGTATTTCATATCTAGACAGAAATGATAAAAGCCTTTTTTTAACCAGTCTTTCGATGATCTTAGATAGCGTAGGGAGAAGTGCAATTGGGCGATAGTTCGAAGCTTCTTCTGAAACACCTCCTTTGTGAAGAGGTATGATTATTGCAGTTTTAAGGCAGCTTGGAAAAGTACCATTTTGGAAAGACATATTTATCAAAGTAGTCAGATGCTCTAGTGTGCATTCCGGCAGACTTGAATACATTTTTAAAGTAAGCCCATCAGTTCCCGAAGAAGATTTATTTTTGATATCATTAATTGTACTACGAAGTTCTGATAAAACTACTGGTGAAAAGAAGAAACTGTGCAGGTTTACCCTATGATTAGAGAGATATGAAATTGGGTCATTAGATTGAGATACGGATTTAGTCAAATCTTTGGCTACATTTACAAAATAATTGTTTAGGTCCTCAGGAGAGGTAAGGATAGTGCTGGATAAAGGAGTTTTGTTTCTTAAATCATTTACGATAGACCAGGTTTCTTTAGCTACATTTTTGGCGTTAGAAAGTCTATTATTGTAATAAATATCTTTGGCGGCTTTAATAGTTTTATGATAAATTTTTCTGTATGATTTTACATAATTATGAAAAAAGACACTGTCCGAAAATTTCTTTAAATGAGATAGTGACCGCATGTTCTTAGAAGATATACGTAAACCTTTAGTGGACCAGGGTTTACTTCTTTTATTTTTGATAGGCCTAAGAGGAAAAGATTCAGAAGCTATATTAGTTAGAGTTTTTATAAAACGAGAAAATTCAGTGTCGACATCATAAGTGTGAGAGTCCCAGTCAGTTATTTGACATAGGTGTTTGAAATTAATGAAATTTCTAACCGAAAAAATACGGCCTACTTGTCTAGAGGAATTTTTGGCTTTGGATGTAATTGAAAATTTTGTGAAAATTGCTTCATGATCGGAGAAACCTGGACTTAAGACATTACATTCGACGGAGCTAGGATCGAAAGAAGACACAACGTAATCTATAGTACTGGCACTTGTCTTAGTAATTCTGGTTGGTGAGTTGACGTGCATGGCAATTCCTAATGACTCAAAGATGGACTGAAGACATTCCTGAGCAGCACACACACTGGAAAAGTCAATATTGAAATCGCCACATAAGATTAATTTGCTTTTTACAGGAAGGGACTCGAGCAAACTTAGAAGGTTATGGCAGAATAATTGCACATCAGCATCAGGTGTTCTATAAATACAAATAATATAAAGGTCATAAATATTGTGATAAACGATAGAAAATTCAAATACTTTTTCAGATAATAAATGATTATACTTTGATATTTCGGAAAAATCGTTGTTTGAAGACATTATCATGGTGCCTCCATGAGTTAAATTAGTTCTATTAAATCTGGCAATTGTGGTATAGTTTTTAATAAAAACAGGTTGATTGATATTTAGCCAGTGCTCAGTGATGGCAATGACTTCTGGAAAATTTAGCTCTTCTAACAAAAGATATAATTCGTCTGTTTTATGTCTTAAGGACTGAATATTAAGAAAAAAAAGATTAAAATTGCTATTGGTCAATTTTTTAGAGGGTGCTAGATCCTCTTTTCGCGTCATATTGACTAAAAATTTTTACTTTTTGATGGTGAACCACTAGAATAATATTTACCAGTACCTTCACGAATTTTTTGGAGCCGTTAAATTTTTTCCGAGGAGTAGAAAGATCTATACGCTGCAAGGTCTGAGTCCACTTCAGATGAACCAATCCCATAGACATCGTGGAAGCGATAATACAGCTTGCGCAGGGATTCCTTGTCACTGGGAAGGCCTTCTGAAGCTAGCAATAATTTAATGCTAGTACTTGTATGCCCCTCAAAACACACACTAGATGGCTGGTCGTGTAGATAAGCAAGAAATAGCCTTAAGGTCTTTAGTAAGGAAGGATCCCTTAATCTGGCTAATATATAGCGACCATTTGCTTTATCTGAATCTTGGGACAGCCGCACTCTTGGTGGAGTCATTGGATCAAACTACAAAAAATCATCTTTCTTTGCAGTTTTCTCCATGCTTAATTTAGAGCCCTCCAGTGCCAATGACCTACAAGCTGCTATGGCCTCCCTGTCAGAGCCAATTATGACTGACTTATCCTCTTCAGGCACAAATGTCACTGGTGATTCCAATAATTGAGGCTTTGGTGGAGACAGCCCCCGGCTCTTTGGGATATCTATATTGACATCTTGATGACTAGAAGATGAGACATTATGGGCTGTGGAAGTGGGCGGCGTTTGGATAAGGGTTGGTGAAACTGAATCATAGGTAGGATCAATTATAGTACCAGGTGGCCACAGACTAGCGTTCTTAAGCTGAATTAAGTGATCTTTATTTTGCACCCCAATTTTAAAATCGGAGTGCAAAGTGTCTGCATTCTTAAGCATAGCAAAACAACGCACAAAATTCGTGGTTCCTAATTTTTCTTTGATGTAGTGTACAAGCTAATTTGATTTATACGTGGACGGAATTATGGATACCACTACATAATGCCATTTCTCTATAATGGGTGTTTTGTTGGGCTGGAAGGAAACAGCTTTTTTTGGAGACTTATTGACAGGCATTTGGACATCTGTTGTATCGGTTTGGGTTGATATTGCGGTGGTGTATATCTTCTTTATTGATTGTTGTTTAGGCTTATCAGCAAGCTTCTCCATACCAATATGTTGACGATATTCTTGTATGCTTTATAGATAAAAACGGACCACATCTATCTTAACTCAAATATTGACTTTTTCATGGAAGAAGGTAAACTTTTTTTAAAATTTCTAGGTCATTTCTAAGTTACACCTTATTTTTGTGAAAAATTTGACACAAATTAGATAATTGGTGTTTTAGTAATAATATTTTTAACATTTCACTAGGTGCCATTTTGTTCCGCCATTTTGGATTTTTACCAAGACATTATCAGGACATCCCTATATGACCCTTCTTTTATGACCAAAATTTGAAGACATCCGGGTAAGTATTTTTTAGCTATTGCGCGAAATGACAGACCGACGGAATTGAGGAAACCTATTTTTTTGGCCTCTAAAACGTGAAGGTATGTAAAATCTAGGAGGTTTAACCCCCATTTTGTACCGCTCCCTTCCATTCGTACTACAATTTTACTAATTTATCTCTATATAATACCTAATTCTTTCAAAAAATTTGATATCAATTCACTAAGCAGTTTTTCAGGTTGATTTTTTATATATTTTATTAAGTCGCAATTTTGTTTCATTTTGTTGGGTTCGTACGAAAATACCAGATGATTCCTACGTAATACTTCATTATGGTGCACAATTTAAAATAAACTGGATAAGTAGTTTTTTAGTAATCTTTTTTTTCAGTTTTCACCAGCCCATAATTTTGTTTCGCCATATTAGATTTTTAGCAAAATGTTACCAGGTCATCTCCATATGACCCTTAATTTTTGACGAACATTTGAAGTCAATCGGGTAAGTACTTTTTTAGAAATACCGTAAAAAGACAAACACACTGACCGACATACCGACGGAATTAAGAAAACATGTTTATTTACAACCACGTATGCAATGTTGACATTTCTGATATTTTAAAAGCTTGTAGGAAACATATTTCTGACCTTGGCATTTATCCGGATGAAAAGTAACATTTACCTGGGTGAAAAGTGATCAGTTTCTACTTAGGTAAATGCCACTGTCCACCCAGGTAAATGTAGATATTTATTGAATAATGAAAATGTTTCAACTTTATATGATTATTTACATTTTTCCAAGCTTTCCGCGGCTTCTCTCAATTGGGAAGGAGTACAAATGGTTTCCTGTAAATCGCTCATTTTCTTCCAGAACACATTTTGATGACAATCTATCAAAAATGCAACTAATTTAAGTTTGTATGCTTGGCTTGTTTAGTACCATAGTAACCAATTTCACTTTTTATTTGTTGATGTTGGCGAAACTTGTGGTTATACAGGAGTTATACTTTGTTAATTCCTTACATATAGTCGAATGCGGTCTTATCGTGCGGGTCCAAAGGTCCCCAACATTATGAATGAAATCAGAAAACCCAGTGAATACCAAAATGTTGTGTGATTCTTTTATCGAGCTATTAAATCTCGATGGGCTATTTACAAATATACAGGGAGAAAGAAAATAGTTTTTTTTTATTATATTACGCAATATTGTTAAGATAGCCACTTAATATTATTTTATATATAAAATGCCGAGGGACTAAATAAGAAAATTCGCTAAATATGTATTTGGTTAAAATATTTTGGTTGGCAAAAACAAAAATACCCAAAATGGCAAGCGCTTTAATAAAGTCGGAAGGCGCTTCGAATCAGTGGAACAATCAGAATATGTTCTGTTTATAGAGCCACTTAATGAAAGTGAGATTTTTTTATCAATCACCAAAAATTATGAGCCCCGCTTGACCTAAAAATCTAACCACTTCTACAGTGTCATTTATTTAAATGCGGGCCACCCCTGTGCAAAGAAAACTTCTTTTTTTTTCTATTGTCATAACAAAAAAAATTTTTATTTGCAAAAATATTATACACTTTTGTTAAAAACACAAGATAATTAGTTATTACTTTCCTCGTGAGATTTTTTCAGATCTTTACGTTTAAGGGTCCCTAGATGCCGGAAAACATGTTTTAATATATAAAATTAAGGGCCATGCATGCGAAAAATACAGGCTATATATATATATATATATATATATATATATATATATATATATATATATATATATATATATATATATATATAGCGTTAGCCCCAAGTTTCTGGTAAAGCAATTTTACCGATTTTTATATATCAAATTTGGTCTTATAATTAATAAAAAAATTTACTTATTTCAAAAACACGCTTTAAAATTGGAACAAGTATTCTATAATTATTTACTTATTGCCTACAAAATTACAAATGTACTAAAAAAGTAAGCAAAAAGTGGTATCTAATCTAATAAAAAAATTTTTAAATTAACATTCACTGGCTAATATCCAAGAGCCAGTGGCAAAAGCTCTGAGAATCGGTATAAGGAATGTACAGAAACTTGTGCATGAAAAAAAAACATAATTTACTTCCGAAGAAGATTAAGAAATGTACACGAAAAAATCCAAAGGTAAAAGACTTAAGTTACAATGCAAAAATGGATATTTGTAATGCAATTTACGATTTATACACGTCAAAGACTAATATAATCCTTCAGAAACTTTTTAATATTATAGGCTAAAAAATATTATCATCACTTAATCTTCTGAGTCGTCCTCAAATGGCGCAATGATCATTGGTGCTATTTCGACATCTAGAACTCGTTCTCGATTCCACCAATCCCATATTAATTTCTCCGTATGTTCCACAGATTTCTCCAGTACTCCAGCGTAATATAATTTAATGAATCTTGCCAAACAATTTGCACTTCATCTGATGTAAGACCATCGTTCACGTGTTTTTCGTAATATGATTTTGCCCCAGCCCATATTAATTCTATTGCGTTAAACTGGCAATGGTATGGCGGCAGTCGTAAAACCTCATGTCCATTTTCCCGTAATATTTCATCTACGGCATATATTGTTGGTTTTTAAATAGATTTTGCTATTAAAAGAACTTCTAGTGTCAGCATATTGGGTAAAGGATTTTATTTTTGTTTTATTAGCCGGTCATAAATATCACTTTTCTTCCAGGAAGTAGGTTGTTTATTTAAGATTCTTGAATGATAAGATGCATAGTCCAGAATGATTAAAGATGGAGCATCTAAATTTGGAATCAGCTGTTCTTTTAACCACTTTTTAAATAGTTCACAGTTCATATTATTATGGCAGTCCATACTTTTGGATGTTGCAGAAAACAGTAAACTTGCACCTGGGAGAAATCCTGTTGAAGAACCTGCATGCAAAATGATGAACTGTTTTCCCGTCCCACATCCCTTTTTTCTCTTGACACTTTTTACAGACTCGTCCTGCCAAAATTTCGAACCACTTCCATTTGAAAATATTCAAGTCTCGTCTAACTAACCACTTTTCTAAATTTTTAATTAACATTTTCCGAGTATTTCTTTAAAAACTGGATACGCTGACTTGCTATATGTGGCAACTCGCATAAAAATCTTCGATTACAGTTCTTTTTATATCGAAAACTCAACATTTTTATTAATTTTGACAACGATTTTAGTCAAATTTCCAATATGCCTCGACTTTTTAAAGCTTCTTTTAAAACTTGAAGGGTTATATTAGTTTTTGATGTGTATAAATCGTAAATTGCATTACGAACATCCATTTTTACATTGTCACTTAAGTCTTCTGTGTTTGGCTTTTTTCGTGTACATTTCTTAATCTTCTTCGGTAGTAAATTATGCTTTTTTTCATGCACAATTTTCTGCACAATCCTTATACCGATTCCCAGAGCTTTTGCTACTGCCTCCTGGATATTGGCCGGTGAATTTTCATTTTCGTAATATTTTATTAGATTTAATACCATTTTTTTCGCTTGTGGATGCAAAATACCCGAAAATTGTTTTCTATTACTCATTTTGTCACTGACTTGTCAATCTGACTTTGAAGTGACATCGTTCAAAGATTTTTGCAACGGCTGGTATTTATATGTTTATCCTCTTTTTTCATATGAAAATATCATAGGTCTATCTAATTCATCTTCCGGATTTTATGCGGAGGATATGATTACACGTAATAAAAAAAACAAACTTAAAAAGTTTGTCGTTGATAAATCGTATGACCCGAACGATAAGACTGCTTTTCACTATAGTTATATTGGTTACAAAAAACGTCATTTGCTTTTAAAAGGTATGGTTGTAAATAAAATAGTATACAAACCTCGGTGAAATGGTTTCATTCCTGTCACGAGAAACCATCCCTTTCTCTCGCCAGGAACGAAATACTTTCCACCTAGTTAAGTAATATACTACTTCTGGCATCTAGAAACCCGGAAAGGCGCCTAGGCCGTCTCTACTAGAAAGCCTGGAAATGGCCGTTGACGGCTTGTGATGAGTCATCACTAGTAGCTAATTTTTGTAGTTAACTGCTATTTGTAAATTCGTTTACGGTGTGTTTTTTACATTCGTTTTTACAAATAAATTAGAACATTAGTAGTTTTTAACTATTTCTGTACATATTTGTGTGAGTGCTATTAGTTTTGAGATTGGTGTGCTATAAAACTTTCGTCAAAATAGAAGTTTGTAAGAGTGAGGTTAACACTTGAATTTTAATAAAAAGCGGATTTTCAAGGAAATATTTTAATCTGAAAAAATGCTCTTTATTTATTGTGTACCTAATAGCATTGGAAACTATCCAAAAGAACCTAAGGTTGATTTGTTGAGTGTCCAAACGATGAAGAATGTCGAATGAAGTGGCTTCATACAATAAAAAGAGAAGGTTTTACTCTAACAAAAGCATTCATAGCATAACATAACTGTTTACTTTACCGCCCTAACCTCTTCAGTAACCCAACCATTCATATTAAATGTATGTAGCCCCAGTTGTTATTTAATTGTAGTGGAAAGCACAGGTTGCAAAAGTAATGAAAAGTCTCCTGAGAAGATATATATTTCAACTGGACATGATCAGCCTCGTACACATTTTGCCAACTTTCTTGTGAAAGATAATTATAAAAGATCTGCACTCCCATTGAGACAAATCCTACTTCTACAAGTAGTTATAATAGGGGAGCGCCTCCTCCTCCTCCTCTTCCTCTCTCTCATGTCCCTCATTCTTAACTTCCTCCCCTTTTATTCTCATTCGCATCATATTTTTTAATTTTTTCTCTTTGTTCTCCCACATTTGATTTTGCATTCTTAAGTCTTATAAATAGGTGCATCATGATCATTTTAGTATGCCGAGACACATTTACTAAGCTGTGCTCGAGTTGCGTAAAAAGTTATTTTTGAATTTTTCCACCAATTTTGTATAAAACAAAAAGAAAAAATGTGTCAAGTAATAAGTGAATTATGTGTAATCGCGAAAAATTAACTACAACTATCAGACAGTTAAAAGTTAAATATCTCAATTTCTTTGAAGTGATTTCGAAAGATGAATACACCAAGCTGTTTTATCCACTGAAACGAGATTATTTGGAAGCAATTGACTGTTGTGATGATTATTTAGAAGGAATTATAAGCCTTACTACGTTTTTCAATACATTTGGGAAATCATACTTTGTAGGAGAATTAAGCCACCTAATAGAATTTATAGGAGAAGATTGCCAATTTATAGCTGCTATTATTGCAACCCAAAAGAGGTTTCAATTATACGAAGATAAAAAACAGGTATTATCAAAGAAAGTTAATCCTATTCGCAAGAGACGTCCCCCTACATATTTAAAATATTATGTTAAATAAATGAAATGGCTGAGTTGCTGATTGCAGTTAAATTATTAGAGGAGAAATTTAGTAATCTTTCAAAAACCTATTTCTCATATTGTATGGCAAGTGGTCCGGAGTGGATAGACTTTTATTGTAATCAATCTGAGGAATTCGTAAAGGCTGCCCTCTGTTGCAACAAATACATTGAAACATTAAATTTTTTTCAACTTATTCAAGATCTAAAAGATATTGGCTTTGGTTACTATTTAAAAGACTTGAAGCAATTTATTGACGAGGATACTATTCTTCAAGAAATTGAAAAGGAAGAATAAATTTAATAATATTTACAATGGAGGAAATGGTTACTGAAATGCATGAAGAGTTTATTATATCTGCTGCATACTTCCAATATTTATCAATTGTAGGCGAAGAAGACGCAGAATTTGTCAGCATATGTTAATAATATAGATCGAATGGAACAATGTAAATTAGCCGCTAAATTTTGTAATGATTATTTAAAATATAAAAATGAGTATGAACTTTTAAATGAATTTAGAAAATTAGATTTAAGGTATCATATTAATTGTATTCAATCATGGTTGGTTAATGCAAAATAAAAAGGTAATTAAGTTTTTTTTTTATATTTTTATTCATTCATAAAACAATTGTCATATAAAAATAACACATTTGTCAAAGCACACATACAAGGTGATTTTGAATGATAGAAGCATTTTGGTTCCATTAGCTTTAGCGCTGGTTGTTCATCTATTTCAATCACATGCTTTTTAGAATATTTCTGTATAAAATCCTTTTTTTCGCTTCCTTTTACAAAAACAAAATCTGCTTTCTTCGTAAGTGTTTCAATTATTTTTGGGAAATGATGTAATGGAGTAAATCCATTATTCCAATGTATACAATGATAATTTTTCGTTAACCATACCGCCTGCTTGTGACAATCAGGTGAAAGAAACTCCATTGGAAAAGGCTTTTTAAAAATGTAATGAGTCATTTCATAACCATCAAAAGCTGCAAGCTCTTTCGGTATAAATTTATTTTTTTCATCTTTGAATCCTTGAATATCTATAACCAATCTCATATTTTCAAAGCAGCAAATTTTTTAATGAGACTTTTTTTACTTGAATAATTTGCAATTTCTTCTTTCAGTTGATTAATTTTAAAAATAAATTTTTCAATTTGTAGTTGTAGTTTTGATGTCATGATTAAAACTAAAAGCTTTTGAAAATTTGTTTAAATTAAATCGAAATATGAAAATAGTGGGGATAAAGTTTATAATTGTTTCACAATTTTAGTAAGAGGGTTGTAGCTAAATAATTTGTCATGTAAAATAAGACAATAAGCAGAAGTATCTTTTTTAATTGCATTGTGTGTCTCAAATTCAATTCTCATTACTACGGATCCCGTTTGAATTGTTTCTTTTTGATGGAAGCAATCAATATGTGTAATAGGACTAATGTTTTTGAATTGTTCAGGATTAAAAATGGGTTCATTTGGAACACCATAGTAAGACTGTCTAAAGTTGGCAAACATTTCGTATAAAGCAGAAAATTTGTTTTCTTCGAAATTTAAGTACAAATCGTGATAAGGATATCTTTCAGAATTTAAATATACTCTAATATTTGACAAGGTAATATTGTCAAATTTACTCATATCTTTAACAATTTTCCCTTTTCTGTTTTCTTGAAAGCCAATCACAACATGACGAGGAGCTTCTAGTTTACTAGTTGTTTTTACCGGCCATGTGTGACGGGTTGTTTCGGTTAGAGAAGAATATTCAACAAGTTCCCAACTCCTGAATCCTATCAATATATCTTTATTTGATTCTAATATTTTTGATAGAGCAAGTTGTTGTGGCATATCAACTAGAATGTGAGGAACTTTCCAATAAATTTTATCGAAAGTAACCAATGGAGTGTCAGGAGCAGTAACAAGGTGTGCCGGATCTTCTTTGAAAATAACACCATCTAAATCATCAGTTGATCTAATAAGAACCAATTCCTGTTTCATATTCATAATAATTTTTCTGTAATCTTCAAAAAATCCTAAAAGCATTTTTAGTGGTATGGATACGGAGAATTTTCCATCATTATCAACTCAAATTGTATCACCTTCTTTCCGATGTGGAAACCAACCTGCATTTTCCAGTTTTAAACTTTCGTTGGTATTGTGAGAAAGGTAGCTTTTTAAGGTTGATGCTAATCCAACATTTCTTATTGAATCTATAGTAATTCCGTTTAGTTCATAGCGGATTTCTCTGAACAAAAAGGCTATACCATTGTTAATAAATAGCAATTCTTTCTTATATTTACCTTCTGTATTAGTTAATTTTCCTTCGATATAAAGTAAACTATCTGATGGTAGAGTGTAAGCATCGAGTTCTTGAATTGGGATCCTTATTTCATCATTGTAATCGAATTTTGAAGAAATATATGGTTGATATGTGTGAAGCTCAGAACTGACGATGGAATTGTCTACATAAAGCTTTTCGTTTACGTTTAATATGTTCATTACTTTAAAACAGTGAAACCCAAGGATGTGAGAAATTTACGATTATCTCGTCTTAACTTGTTGGTGTTGGATTTGATACTGAACTGTTGTTTAGGCTTTTTCTTTTTATAAGTTTTTACTTTGTTGATAGTGGTAGGGGCAAGTCTCATCCCAAGGGCTCTATTATATCTAACAACCATTTTATATTTCACTTGTTTGTAAATGTAACCTTACTGTTATAGTTTCTCCTCTAAAACTGATAAGTTCTCCGTCTTGATCAACTATTTTAACTGTTATATTGTTAATTGCTTTGACGCTAACTGGAAAATAGAAAATGGGCAAAGGAGTTTCTAGTATTTTATTCCCTGGAGCTACAGTTGGATAAAACTGGTGAATAATATGAACAGGTTTACCATTATTGTAAGAACCGACACAAATATTACAGTCAATACAAATAGCATTCACCTTAGTTATTTTTGCAACATTATCTGATTCTTCCTCTTTCATAGCTTCTAGTATCCTGCTATTAAAACCCAACATTTTTCCTATCGAATCTTCCTTGGTAAAATCAATTATTCTACTACACATTAAAAAAGTTTTTAGAGTATTAACATTTGCTTTTAAAAGAAAAAAAATTTTTTCATTCGGAAATAAATCTTCTATACTTTCTCTTATGTATGTTTCTATATCTGTAATGTCATAAGTTCTGTCGGGAATAACAATTACTTTTTTATCTATATAAAATTTATTATATCCTTCTTTTATATTGGGTATAGTCATAAACGTTTCAAAATCAGCTAAACCCAGGTAATATTGTTTTTCATCCTCTAAATATATGGGCGGATTAAAATCAGCAGACAAAACAGAACTGTTTCCTGATATGGCAATTGTGGTAGACATTGCAGTTTATTTATGAATGAGATATTACAATAAATAATGAGTTTATATATTTTTTTGCAAAAATTTTAGGGATAGTTGACCACAGTTATATGAATTAAATTTTTGTTTATTTTCATAAGTATAAAATACATCCACTTTGCCATTCGAATTAAAATATTTGAGAAGTTCAAAAGGTGGTTTTAAATTTCCATAACTATCAAAATATATTACATTTTTGTTATTTTTAATATAAGCAGTCCAATGAGATCCTTTATTTTGTTTTTTATCCAAATTTACAATACCACATTCTTTCAGATTAATTTTTTTTGGAAGTTCATCGAGCATAAAAACACCTCTAAAGCCAGTTATTTTTAACAGCTTTACATATTTAATAATATCATTGTTCGTAAGTGCTCTTTTTGGAAAACTTATTTTGAGTTTTTTTTTTGTCTGATTGCTTTCATTTTGACGGATCCTCCTTTATAAGGTCTAATAAATAGTCCCTTTCCTTTATATGGTCTAATATATAATCCTTTCCCTTCTTTAGAAGCATTTTCCATTGCAATATTATGTCTATGTATTTCTTCTAGTTGCTGTTTAGCTGCTTTAGCATCATTTACTGCCTTAGCAATTCCTGCCGCGCCTCCACCTAGTGCACCCAGGGCGCCAAGAATGGGAAACAAAAGAGGTAGAAATCCTCCAATTTTTTTGGGTGTTCGAATGATACGTTTTTTTCTCAATTTAAGTTTACCCCCTTTTGTATTTTTTAATCCCAAACCGAACTTTCTTTTACCCTTCATTATTCCTGCAACACTTAAAGCTGCAATATTTTCACCAATAGAAGAATCTTTAGCTTTTACCCTATCCCAGGCTTTTTTTTCTAATATTTGGTCAGATATGTGTCTTTTTGATAAATCTTCAGTCTGAGAGTAAGATATATCATGTTCTTTGCAAGCGGAATCCAATGGATTTATACCAACGTCACCTCTAGTTAATCTTTTTTCCAAGTTGGTGCCGGGACCACAATAATTATATCCTGGTATATGAACTTCGAAAGGTAGTTTGCTAATTAATTTATTTACTAAACCAGAGCCTTTTCTATTACGTGTTTTAATAGTTTTTTTTAACTTATGGCGACCCACAGTCATTGAAGTTCTTTTTATACTAAAAGCACATTGACATTTTTCTGGTATAAATACTTTTACAGCTAAAAATATTTACTAGTGTGATTAAGAATGAGGATTGAAAAACAAAAATTCTCATTACCAGTAAATAATCATGATGAAAAAATTTTAAGTAAACAGTTGAGAAAGCATGGTGACTTATTTTGCGGTGGTTCAAAAAGAGGGCTTATAGTTGGTTGCAGTGGTAGCGGTAAAACCAACGTTATGCTTACACTGCTCGAGCATCCAAATGGAATTAGGTTTGAAAATGTCTATGTTTATTCAAAGTCATTAGATCAACCAAAATATGAATATTTAAGAAAGTTGTTAAAACCTATGAAAGAAATTGGATACTTTGAATATGATAGCGATGAGAACATTATTTCACCTCATGAGATAAAGCCAAATTCCGTTATCATTTTTGATGATATTCCTTGTCATAATCAATCTATTATTAGGGACTATTTCACGCATGGAAGGCATAGAAACACCGATTGTTTTTTTATTTTTCAAGGATATTCCTCAATCCTTAAACGTCTAATTCGAGAAAATGCAAACTTATTAATTTTATTTAAACAGGACTGTTTGAGTTTAAAACATATATATAATGACCACTGTATATTGGATATGACATTTGATCAGTTTAAAAATATTTGTGCTAACTGTTGGATGGATCCATATGGCTTTCTTGTAATTGACAAAGATTGTGAAGTAAATCACGGCAGATATAGGAGTAAATTCGATTCCTTTATATATTTATAAAAGTAAAAAATTTTCAGTTTTATTTCATTTAAAACTTGTACAGCATGGATAAACGTTTAGCTCGAGAATTATTAAGATCGAGACAAGCCGTGAAGCAGAAATATCAAAGCTTGAAATTAGCTACTTCTACTGCTCAGTCCGAATTAGAACAAACTTATAGACCAATAACACAACCACTTAAACAGCTAATTTCAAGTATTGGTAAATCCGAACCATTCGATTTAAAAGAAGAAAGAGTTTCAAAGTATGAAGATTTCAAAACACCTACAAAGCTTTATAAAACATCAACTCCGACGAAAAATATTCAGAAAACAGGAAAAACTCCGTCACTCCCTACAGAACTACCGACATTTTTAAATGACAGTAGTATCACTTCTTCCTCTCCTGTAGTACAACCATTGTCATCAACTGTTATAGCAGAAACTTCAGATCCTTCAAGTGACACAACAACAAATTTAAACTTGTCAGACATATTGGAACAAACTAGAAAAACAATTCAAACCTATGTTGGTACACCATCATAAAGATTACTTAGCAGATTTTCATGAATTACCCAGATCATATATTGATGAGGGTGTGAAAGATACACAACATAAATTTGACCATTATTATGGAATAGTTCATGACCTCGAAACGGATAAGTTTTCTTTTGGTTTAACACAGATACCGGTAGAAATTATTGGAAAAGACATTAAAGTGGGAGGAATAACGTACACAGGCACGCCAGGTTTATACGAATTGCTTTTCAAAAAAGAACCGAAAGGTTATAAGAAGGAAGATTTAGATAATTACATGAACATTCTAGCTAAAACAAATGTATATCGTAGGAATTTTGATTCAAATGAACAAGTTCAAGGAAATACATCACACAAATATGTTACAATAATAGGACCATATTTACAAAGAAAGGGGATTACAAAGACAAAAACCTTGCCAAGATTAGTTACAGCATTTAACAAACCAAAACCTCCGTTTAGAACAACTAGAGCCAAATCTACAGGAAAGGGATTAATTTTGAAAACAAACAGATCAAATACAGACTATGTATACTGGAATAATGTTAACGAAATTGTTGATAGGCTACGTTTATTAATTTCATCAAGTGATGCGGGAAATAATGCTCATAGTAACGAGATTATCTCTATTATTGAAGAATTAAGAGAAGATAAAGTAATACTATAAATAACAGCTATCAAATATAATCATATTTATTGTTTAATGAAAGCTCAACATGACAGTTGATAAATTTGGACGCCATATTTCAAAACAAAATCAAGAGAGAATAAGTGACATTAATAATTTAAAAAGGAGATTAGGTGAAAATGAAACAAATAATGAAATCTTTGCTAAAAAGCTTAAGGTTTTTGATGAAAATTTTTTAAAGTATGAAAACCAGATTAAAGGATGCTATACCTCAATTGAAAACGTTAATAAACAGTTGCTAACGCTAAATCAAATAAGTAAAGATTTGCAATTTTTAAATGAACATGTTAAAAAGGAAGACAAAAAATTAAGTGATGATATCAACAAAATTAATAAAATAATGGAAACAAATATAAGAGAAGTAATAATTGAAAAACACAAGGAAAAAATTAAACAATTAAGAACTTTTATAAAAAGGTTAGATGATGAAAAAAAAGAAATCAAAATAGCATTCTTAACAGTAGAACAATTGACCAACTCACTTTGGAAGAAAATCAACAATATATTTCCTTGGAAAATATAATGTCCAGTGTAATTAAGAAATTAGAACAAGAATTAAATAAAACAGAGAAGGAATTAAAAAATAGTGATAGTAGATCAACTACTTTCTTAACTGGAGAGATAAAAAAATCCTTTAATGCGTTAGAAAAGGAGATTACTAAAATTAGTAAAATTTTAAATGAAAAAAGTTATACAATACAAATTGATAAATTGAATGAATGGGAAAAAACATATAAAAGTTATATTTCGAATTATTACAAAACATAGAAAGTGAACTTAAAATTGAATAAACAAGTTTGTTGTCATGACAACCGTTAAACAACAAGTCGTTAATGAATTACATAAACCTGCTAGAAAAAACTACAAACGCAGAAGGGTGGTAGTGAAAGGGTTAAATGATCTTTTTCAAGCTGATTTGGTTGAAATGTTACCCTATGCCAAATTTAATAAGGGATTTAAATATATCTTGATTACCATAAATGTATTTTCTAAGTATGTTTGGGCCGAACCGTTAAAATCTAAATCTGGAAAAGACGTAACAGCGGCAATGAAAAAAATATTAATCAGTGCAAAAACTCCACCAAAAAACTTGCAAACGGATAGAGGGAGAGAGTTTTTCAATGTAAATTTTCAAAATTTGATGCAACAATTTCGAATTAACCATTATAGCACGTTTTCCAATTTGAAAGCGGGTATAGTAGAAAGAGTGAACAGGACTTTAAAGGATAATATGTGGAAAATATTTAGCATTCAAGGAAATTGCAAATGGTTTAATATATTAGCGGATATTGTAAAAGATTATAACAATACAAAACATTCTTCAATAGGAATGAAGCCAAAACAAGTAAATAAAACAAATGAAAATAGAATCTTGAAATCTGCATTTACTCATGCTAAAACGGGTGGTTTTTATGAGCAAGAATTACTAAAAGTAAAGCATACCGATGTGTATCTTATTGAGAAGATTTTGAGAAGGAAAGGAAACAAAGTTTATGTGAAATGGTTAGGACTTGATAAAAAATATAATACATGGATTGATAAAAAAAATATTGTTTAATTAAATTGAAATTAAATTTTAGTTAAATTTGTTTTATTTCTGTTCCTCACTTTATGCTTTAGCTGATACAAATTACAAAGTCTTAATTTGCTAATTAATTTCAAATAAAATTCACATTTACTAAACTAAAATTTTATTAAGTAAAACATCAAATACAATTTTTATTAAAACGTGTCAAATATATTTTATTTCTATGTTCCTCAGATAATATCGAATCTAGAATAAGTTTACAATCATTTATTCTTTTTTCAAAACGGAGTCTATCTAAGTACCACATCTGAAAGTTACTCCTACGGGCTTGTCTGTAAGCAAAGCTCCACTTCACTAACACATGCACTTTATTGTTCTCTTCCAGAAAAGATATTGTTTTCTTCGTAATATTTTCTTTTTGATCCATTTTCATTGTTTTCTTCGTAATATTTTCGTTTTGTTCCATTTTGCTTCAATTTGTTTTCCATTTGTTCAGGATATAAAGCAAGTAATTCCATCATAGTTGAAACATTTTCACTGTTAGGATTTTCTGTTGGACTTATTATATTATAAACATGCGTACACAAGTCGCCACAATCAGATGAAATATTATTTTGAAATATTTTGAAATATGTATTGAATTCTTGCCTTTTAAGTATAGATAATCTATAATCAATAATTTTCTTTAATCGCCACAAATTGTCCAAAGACTCTTGTCCTAAGTATATGAAGTGTGGGCCTTTTGTAATTTGTAGAACAGGGGTATCATTTATTTTCTGAACCTGCAGATGAATGTTGTTTATATTCACACTGGTTTGATCAACTTGAGGAAAGTAGAAATTGTTTACAATAATTCCTTGATGAACACAAATGTCTTTCCAATTTTCTTCGGTTAGTGCGATTGAAAATCCAGTTTTTCCACCAATTACAATTTTTGGAGAAAAATCATTTAAATTAATGCCAACAAGAACAAATTTTGACAAAGAATTATTTAAAAAATAAATTTTTGAATTAAGAAGCGTTTCCAAAGGTTTATGAACCACGGCGTTGTTCATAATGACTAAACGAGACTGAAACATATTGTGTTATTCTTGTACTTAAATATTCTCATCCCCACTTTCTTTAAAGTTTCGATTAAAATGGATTAATGAAAAAATAGATTTCCAGTTTGAAATTTGTAATAAAGATAAATAATTAAAATGGTAATGTATAAAAATAATGCAAAGTTTAATGTAACACTAATGATGGAAAAGTAATAATTTTTGAATCCGTCATAATAATTGGTACAGTTGGGGTTAAAATTTGTAACTGATTATTTTTTTTTCTATCCAATTTGTATCAAAAATAGATCGATTTGGATAATGATACAAAATTTTAAAAAATTTACTTGCATTTTCATTTCCATTTATTCGTTCCATCCAACTAATTGTACTATTGTTAATCCAATTTTCATGAATTTACAATATTTACTTAGAGTGACGTCTGTTTTATTAGAAAAACATATTTCACACTGTGTTACGCCAGGGGGATGATGAACATAAAAAACATTTTGGAAAATAAAATAAAGAAGAATAAATTGAGATCTACTGATAGTCATTAAAACAAATTAATAATTATATTCCAAATTTATTAACATTAAGCAGATACTTTCACCACGAAAGCAAAAGCAGTTGTAAAAAAATAACAATAAAATACTTAATTTAAATATATGTAAAAGTTCATAAATAAGGATATTAATAACACTATATAAAATGTATAGCTTGAAGACTTATTTTGAATGGTTACAATTATTCGATTCCTATTTTTCCATAAACAGTTATTTAAATCACAATTCCTAGCAAATTTCTTATGCTCCACAATAGGATCATCATAACTTAACCAATCAAAAATTTCAATACCACAATAAAAACATTTACAAATATCATTGATTGAAGTATAGTAAAAGCCAGCTCCAGCTAACACTTCTGGTCTCAATTTTCCTTTCCATTTTTTAAAAGTGGAAAGTCGTTTTTCATATGTTTTAAAATAACTGTTATCAATTTCTTTGTCAAAAGTTTCTATGCACATTTTGTGAAAGACTTATGAAGACTAACTTTGGTTTCAAAAACAACAAATTTAAATACCTTATAATATCTACATAAATATATCTAAATCTTCATGTTCTGCATTCCATTGATACAAAGCAATATCTTGGTGTCCCCAAACTAATGTATTAAAACTATAGGGAATTTTATACCGCTTATCATCTTCGGAACTCAAAGCCAATTTATTAATTAACTCTGTAAAAATTGTATGTTGTCTAGATCGAAAAACATACATTGAACAAAAGGTTTTAGAATGATTTTCAACAACATCTTTATAATGAATAAAATCCAACTGCTTTTTAATTGCACTTTTTTTAACACCTTTTGCTTTTTTTGTTAAACTGTTTTCCGTTTTAATACAATATGCTTTTGCTCCAGTACCAAAGAAAGCAGTAATGGGTTCACCAGCATATTCATCTTTGAATTTTCCTATAACTGACTTTGTAATAGGCATTTCATGAATATTATTAAATTCATAATTAGATGTGTCAAATTTGTGAATATTTTTTATCATGTCAGAATAAATATTTGGAGTTGTGACTTCTAAAATGAACGAATCGGTATCGGTGTATAAAAGTGAAATATTTTCCTGATAAAGAGGTTTTAAAAAATTATAAAAGAAATCATACATGACAGTTTTAGATATATCTAATATTGAGAAGCCTACATATATTGGTTTATTGTAAGTAACTTGAATCTTTTGCATTTGAATAGCTACCAAGTTTTCAGAAAATATTGTTAAGTCCTTGAAATATGGTTTTGCAATTAAATTCTCAGCACCATCTTTTCTTCTATTTTTTTCCCACTCTGTAACAAGTCTTACGTCAATTCTCCTATCAACATTTTCCATAGTCTTGCCATAAATACTATTATTTGCCAACTTGTAAGTATTACGATCAAATTCATTCTTTGAATCATTTCTTAATCTTGAATTCAAGTCTATATATTTTTTCAACCAATCAGATTGAGAAAACTGTAAAACTCTATGAACTTTAGTTAACTTGAGTCCATGTTCCAAACATTGTTTTAATAATTGATAGTGAATAACATATTTTGATTTATCATTTAAATTGGGTATTAATTTTATGCATTTAGAATTTGGCGGTTTAAAGTTTTCTGGACAAAACGGAAAATCGTTATGATAGGAATGTAGACTTGTAGGATATTCTAAATCAACTTCTAAAACATATCCCTTATTAGATTTTTCAGAAATATTCATAATATTTAAATCATTGATTTCTTTATCTGTTAACCAAACAAAATCTCCCGTTGGAATGTGCTGTGACATTGCATAACCATACAAATTTGTTGCATCATAATAAATTATGTATTTAGTTGGCTTTAAAGGATCAAAATTTAAAAGAAACGGGTTATTAGCTTCAGATTTTCTACAAATGCAAGAGCTCACACCACCGCGAACGCTTTTTTTGAAAAAGTGTATCATATCTGGATCAGTTAACAATTCTAACTCTATTCCAGTATAACGCAAACACGCCTCCCAGTATAAACCTGGAAAAGTGTAAAAATGAGCTGGATCGAGCTTATATGTGGATAAACAAGTGCTTCTAAAATTTTCAAAAATATCTGCCAAAAGTAAAGTATCAGAGAGTAAGTAAACGTCGGAGTATTGACCAAGAGATTCACATTTAAACAATTGCCAAACCTTTACAGCTCTTTGGTATTCTGCATCACTGATGTGCTCATCCGTTAAAGTATTATAAAATTGGTCTTTCTGAGGTAAAGTTGTTTCTTCTAATTTTAAATAATCATCAATATAACTGTAAGGAAATACACCTTTTTGCCGAATAAGTTTAAATCTTTCTTCATCATTGAAAATTTTTTTTATTTCCTTACATTGTTCATCTTTTAAGCTTTCAGAGAGTTTTGATAAAGAATGGGATAGAAATTGAAAAGAATCAATAAACCTTAATGATATATTTTTTTTCTTAGCCTTTTGTGTCTTTTTATCAAAATAGTTATCCACATGAATAAGCTTTTCAAATGAAATATATTTTTCCTTGTTTTGTGCGATAACTGTTAGTTGTTCTTTGTTTAAGCATAATTTTTTAAGAAATAGATGAGAATCATAATTACGCAAATTATGCAATATAACTGGAATAAAGTTAGGTATTCTGTAATTTATGTTGCAGAGTGAATGAGCTGGACCTCTATAAAGACCGGTTATATGACAATGATCTGCAACCCTGTCATTTAAAAGAGGTTTATTACAAATATGACAAACTTTTTCATAGTTATGATAAATTTTGTCCAGTTCGTTCAAAGGGATCATTTTTTTAGGAGCCTTTAAATATTTATTGTATATGTTATACACATCTCTTTCTAAAGAATTTATAAATAATGTATCACAATTTTGACCTCTATATTTTTCAAATTTAGAATAATTATCGTCGAAGGAACATTTAATGTAATAGGCAAATGAATGTGGAATATGTTCATATTGTTTTAAGGTGTATGAAGTATTAGGATTTTTATCAACATTGTCATTATTTAAAGGCTTTAAAATGCATTCAAAATCTGCATACACCACGAAAGGAACTTTCATTTGTTTATGATAATTTACAAATTTCAAAATATTATCATATGAATAGTTTCCAAACTTATCTTTTATTAATTCTTTAGAAGGTAGGTTAATTCGTAAATGATCACAATCATAGCTATTGTGTTGTAATAAATTTTCTTCTGTAGGGAAATATTGTAAACAACCATCGCAAATATATTTTTTTCCGTGATGTTTAGAAATTTGTGCAGAAACTAGTTTTGATAAATCTTTAATATAGCAATAATGAAAAGTTTTTTCATCATCATCACTTATTAACAATAAATTGACATGTTGATTTTTTTTATTCGATGAATAATAAAGTGGACCAATTACTTCATACCCCTTTTTAGGATTTATAATTTCTAATCCATATACATTAATAGAAATGTTATTTTTTTCTTCAAAAATCTTAATGTTCTTTAGCAACATTGGAAATTCTATACCTGACATATCCAAAACAGAAGAGTAGTGTGGGTAGGATGAAGTTTCAAAATCTAATCCGCGTGGTTGGTGAAGAGCAGACACAACTGCCCAGGCGAAGCAAAAGTTGTCATCATTCCTAATGTTGATCACAGCTTGACGTCTCTTGATCTCTTGAGGAAGTTCGATAAAAGATGAGGCTCTCAGCGGATTGTGCTTGTTAACATTAATTTCCAAATGAAGTAAATTCATCAAAGCCCATCCTGCAACGTAAAAATTAAAAAATTACTTTTTTTGTTGCTGTTGTAAAATCGAAAATAAATTCTTTACCTGAATCTTTTTCTGCAAATTCGTCAGCTTTCTGGTCAATAATGGTGCAGATTTGCTCTAACAGTTCTTTTTTCTGATATCCCTGGCAAATGACTTGGAACGGCGCATTAAAAGATTTGACATCATAGCTGTCGCTGCTGGGGTTAAAATAGAAACCGAACAGTTCCATATTTAGCTTGATACATTTATGTTTCTGCAGTTCTTGATCTATTAGATGTGCAATTTTGTATTCCAAATGTTGAAAATATTCTTTCACATTTATGAAGTTTTGGTGTGAGGAAATCCTATAAGATATTATTCGTTCCCTGAATGCTGACTTGATAATTTCAACACCTTCCTCCAAGCCTATTTTGGAATTGTTCTTGTGCACACTAGATCGAAGATGTCCACCCCATAGACTTTGGTTTATATTTTTCTTGCATTCTTTACAATATTTTACAATATTTGTAGAATCTATATAAATTAAGAAAAAAATATTTTACAAAATATGACATGAAAAATAAAATGTTCTTACCTTTAACAAGCTTTGGTTTTTTCAACCAACTGTTGAGTTTTGTGGAATTTCCGTTAACATGTTTTTTAATATGTCGCAGTAAATTATCCTTTCTAGTAAAGACTTTATTACATGTTACACACTTATGCATTTCTGAAGTTTTCTGCATAATAATAATAATAAAATTAATATTGTGCAATTCTATTTAGTTATAGTCAAATTTTGAAAAAAGCAATTGCATTTTTGAAGTTCTTTGTATAATAATAAAATTAATATTGTGCATTTTTATTTAGTTATAGTCAAATTTTGAAAAAAGCAATAGAAATTAATTGACTTTATGAATCCATTTCTTCAAATGAGTCAACTAATTTGTCAAAGGCCTGTTTAACATAATTCACCGTACTTTCGTCTCCCTTTTTAATTGTGATCAAATTAGTTAAATTTTGAATAGCGAAACCCAGACACTTAAGGTTTGCTATTTGTTTTTTATTTTTTTTATTAATTTTAAATTTTTTTTTAATGATAAATGATGGTTTCGAAATTGAATTTTGTTCAACTGGTGAATTATTAGGAGAAATATCCGAAGTCAAATTTGCATCAATTTGTTTTTCTTGCGGATCAGAATTTACAATAGCATATGGTGAATTAATAGAAGATATAGCCGAACTTAAATTTTGATCAATTTGTTTTTCTTGCGAATCAGAATTTACAATATCATATGGTGAATTAGTAGGACAAATAGCCAAACTTAAATTTTGATCAATTTGTTCTTCTTCCGAATCAGAATTTTCACTAAACAAAAAGGGAGAGCAAATTGGTCTCGGAGAATTAATTGGCGATTTTAATGTTAAATAATTTGGATTAGATTTTTGAAAACAAACAATATCCTCATAGCTAGAATTTTGAGTTTCGTCAATGTCATTCAGTTCTTCAAGAGTTTGTTTAGTTTTTGTTGTAATTAAGTCCGTTTTGTTGTCAATAATGTCATTAAGATCGTCAAGAGTTTGTTGTTGAGTAGCTGTAAATAAATATTTTTCGTTGTTGTGTTTGTTGGCATTATTCTGAACTTGGCTATTGTAAATAATTTCATTCAAGTCCTGAATAGTTTGTTGTTGACTAGTTGTAAATACGTCTGTTTCATTGTTTTGTTGGTTTGCAAAATTCTGCATTTGAGTACATGTGTATAAGTCAAAGTCATTGTCAATTATTTTGCTACTCGATGCCAAAAAATTGTCCATTATGAAAAAAATCGTAATAACAAATAAAAATGCCACAAATGTACATAAAAATGTCACCAATATATATAAGAATTAAATCTTGCCAAATAAAAATGTTAGAAATAAAAATAAAAATTTACCAAATAGACACAATGTAAACACCAGAAAACTCGCGAGCTCTGCACAGTGTGAATGCAGAAATCAATTGCATTCGTCTCTTCGCTGAGGCGATTTTATATGCAAAAGTTAATCACATGTGTCCTACTTAAAGTTGAACGACAATCTCTAAAAACCACTTTCCCAAGCCGATCAACAACCTTACCCCCTCCCCCCTCCCCCCTCCCCCCCTCCCCCCCCGGACCCCTGAATTTCCGAGACTAAAATCCCGGTTCCCCAATTTCGGGCTACCCTCTTCAGGTTAAGTTAAGTTAGGTTAGGTTATGTTAGGTTAGGTTAGGTTAGGTTAGGTTAGGTTAGGTTAGGTTAGATTAAAAAAGAAGAAAAGAAAAAAGGAGAAGGAAATAAAAAGAAGAAGGAAGGAAAAAGGAGAAGGAAGGAAAAAGGAGAAGGAAGGAAAAAGGAGAAACATATAAAAAAGAGAAAGAAGGAAGGGAGAGAAAGAAGATAAGGTGAGGGTGAGGGGGGTTTAAGGGGGGTTGGCGGAGCGGGGAGGGGGGCGAAGCCCCCCCCCCCCCCCCCCCCCGAGGAAACTGACAGGGAAAGGGACAGCCAAAAAACAAAAAAAAAAAAAAAAAAAAACTTAAGTATTGCAGGTAGTAAAAGTGGTGGTTGATGGGATATATACTTAAGAACATCCACTCGACGATCATACAGTATCATTCGCTGTAATATCAGTTGTCGATATTATTTTATAAGCTATAACCAAAATTGTTTTTTATCAAATATATCTATCTAAATCTAAAGCTCCTAACGATGGCAGAAAATATGATTGGAAACGCTGACCAAATTGAAGAAAATAATGTGGAGAACGCCGCTCAAATTGAAGAAAGAAAAGAAATTTTTATTAACTTGGAAGGCGATTCCATCACTTATAAACATTCATTTTTGGACAAATCATCTAGGCTTGTTAGAAGATCATTCTTATGTAACATCGACATTAATTATATTGAGGAGGAAGAAGAAGAGATGGAGGAAGATGATCAGGAAATTGACGAAGGAGTGGACATGGATGGACAACTGCTAAATTTAGGAACCGAGGCTGACGTAAAAGTAAGCAAGTTTAGGGCTAGTGAATTATTTAATAATTTTGAAGAAAAAGATGTATGTGTTATACAAAGCTACTCTAAAATTGAAAGTCGAAGACTAGGAACATTTGCTATTTGCCTTCCTTGTAGTGCAATTCACATGAGATATTTACGGAGAGGGGAGTCCGATCATGTGAGCTGCCACTACAAAAGAGCTTATGTTGTTAGTGCTTCTGATTTACATTGTGCTATTTGTAGGATACATCTTTTTCTACTAATTCCTGAACATGCTTGCTTTTACTGCAATAAAAATGAAAAAAAAGAGATAGAAGATTATGTTGTTAAATATTAATAATAAACATAGTTTGTAAAGGTGATGGGTAGATTATTTCAACAATATTAATTTTAAATATAGGTTATAAACGTAATGGGTAGATTATATCAAAAATATTAATTTTAAACATAAATTGTAAAGATAATAAGTAGAATACGTCAACAATATTAATTTTAAAAAATGTCAACTGTTACTATAAGCGGTTATATATTTTCATTGCTATATGCAAAATACTTCTTTTTATTCTAACATCTGACACTGTATTTGTAAATGAAATAGCTAATCATATGTAAAAAAAAAAGTGTCGATTATGTCAACTGCCACTAGAAGCACTCATATATTAGCATAACATTTTGTTAACGCTTGTTTCTGTATTCAATTGAGTTTTCTCTTACTTGATGCAAATTATATTAATATTATTAGTATAATTAAAAAGTAGTAGATTAGGCTATGCCGGTCCGACAATCAAAACCGTCATTTTTACATGTAAATTCCCATAAGAAAATTTAAACTTCCATTTGCAAAAGTGGTGCCATTTTAGGGCGTGGCACTTTTTGTGTAAACCCATAACAATTGTTTTGTTATGTAATGTGAAAATTAGTATGTATTAAAAAACTTTAGATCATTGTTGTCGTTTCAATATAGGAAAAGGAAAAAAATGTGTGTCAATTATTATATATATTTACATTTACTTTTTTTTACAAAATTATTTGTTACCAGAGTTTTCACAAACACAAATTATAAAAAATATTATCCTCTTTTTAAAATTACAACAAAATGATGTCTAATTACATCTTTGAAGATTTGTACCAAATAGTAATATCTAGTGCGACATACAGGACAATTGTTTACCATTATAGAACAACCATTTTCATCATTCCATCTTAAAATACATTTTAAACAAAAAATGTGGGAACATGTATTTGGTCTACATGAATCATAATATTCGATTATTTCAAAACAAATAGCACAAAACACTTTTTTCTCTTCACTCTCAGTTTTATTCAAATTTTTTAAAATAATCCCATTATTTTCTTCTCGAACTAATGGTATATTTTCTTCTTGAACTCCTGGTATAATTTCTTCGAGGCTAATTGTCTGAAGCGGAATGGATCGATTTCTTTCTCCAACTGATTCATTCATTTTATTTTAATATTATTATTAATAGATTTATTCAACAGATTTTTTTCTTTTAACAGTCACTCGTACCTTAACATACTAAAATGATCTTGATGCACCTATTTATAAGACTCAAAATCAAATGTGGGAGAACAAAGAGAAAAAATTAAAAAATATGATTCGAATGAGAATAAAAGGGGAGGAAGTTAAGAATGAGGGACATGAGAGAGAGGAAGAGGAGGAGGAGGAGGCGCTCCCCTATTATAACTACTTCCACATTCTGAGACTTACGATTAGAACACCCCATTTTGAACCCCATTTATTTGAAAATTAATAAAAATATTGTCTAAGCAATTCACTTTTCACGAGTTGGGCTGTGTATAAGCTAGGTAAAACCAAAAGAAAAAAATAGTTGAGTTAACATCACATTTTTACTATAACTATCATTTACTTTATTAAAATCTACATTGAAATCTCCCCGAACCAAAATTCTCACTTTGGCATTGAAACTTTCTGCCAAATTTACTACATGGTACATTAACAAGATTTTCGATTTTTGCAGATTCTGATAGTAAGAATAGAATCAATCTAAATTTATGTAACATTGTGTATTTTATATAATTAGTATTCTTCTATTTTGATAAAATCTTATTATCTTTTTAATATTATATTAGTTTTGAGTTTAAGTTGTACAGGTATGTAATATATTTCTGTATCAGTTAACTAGTCTGTGAATAAAAGTGTGATAAAAATGTAAATATTGTTTCATTTAAAGATATTTGGTATGTGAGTTTATCATAATAATTAATAGAATATTACTTCCTTCCTTCCTCTGACAGGAAAGAAAAAATGTTTTACAAGAACTTGAAAATTCATAAAAAAAACTGGCTGTTTCTTTTTTTTAAAGGCGGTGTTGTCTGTAAGCAATACAAACTTTCGTTGCTATGCAACGATCATTCAGATAACAATGTAAATCAAAATAAAATCAAACTTGACAGTGATAATCTGTAAACATAAAATTATTATTAGACAAAGGATTAAATATAAAATTAACACAATCCTTCTCCGGGAACTTTTAATGTAATTCGGAGAAAGTATTATATGCCTTGGTTAGTTTTCAGCCGTAACATTACATATTTTTTAGCTTAATGGAACAAATAACTATTTTATATTTGCGACGGTCTCTCTGTCCGGTCTCGACTTTTAATAACGTTAAAATAATATTTACCCGCTTAACTTTCAATTTTGGTTGAAAATCAACGGACATATGGGGATGCAACATAGTGGTAAAAATCCAATTAACTGTTAAAACATCAGTGTAAAAAGCTACTTGTCAACTGACCCCATGTTTTGCGAAAAATCAAGTGTAATAAAGAGATTAACTGGTAAAATATTGATACGAATCCAAGATGGGGGAACAAAATAAAAGCCTTATTACCTGTTTCTAAAATAAGTTTAGGAAAACTACTTTTTCTATTAATTTTTAATTTTGCACAAAATTAAGTCTAACATAGGGACGAACTGGCAAAATGTTAATACAAATTCAAAATGGCGGCACAAAATAGCAGCCGAATTAAATATTTAATAAATCAATTTAAAAGAACTAATTATTCGATTTATTTTAAATTTTGTATTAAAATTAAATAGGATATCTGGCAAATGTTTTAAAAAATCAGTCTGAAAACTACTTATTTGAATAATATTCAGTTAATCTTAAATTTTGTCCAAAAGTCAAAAAGTCTGACATACGCAAAGTATTGATACAAATCTGAGTACAAATCCAATATGGTGGAACAAAATGGAGGACTATTATAATATTTAACAAGTACTATAAAATATCTTAAATTAGATTTACTCCCCGTCCCCCGTTACGAATATTTCCTTTTATCAAGAAAAGTGAAACCTTTGTTATTTAGTAATATGAGACCGGGGTTGGTTGTTACAGGGGCAGGTTATTACATGTAGTTTAAAATGCGCGCCAAAGACAATACAGCGCTGCCACCGTATCCAACGCTCAAGCGTACGATGCGAGACGATCAGTTGTTGTTGTGCTTTGACCGGAAACGTATATCCCCGGAAACTTGAATTTCAGTGTTTTATAGCCGTTTAAGTAAATATGTTGGTGTTTACAATTTGTTTATTACCATGTGGTAAAAGTGTGACATATTTCTAATATTCTCAGAAGATATAAAGTAGCGTTTGTGTTCCTAATTCAATTTGAATAAATTTAGGGTTCGGCTAGTGTGAGTCTTTTGTTCAAAACGTGTGGTTGGGGTAGTTGTTATAGTGTCGGCGGGGCAAGTTGTTACACTGTAACAACCAAGCTCCAATTGTATTTTATGTATAAAATACAAATTTTCTTACCCTTTTGAAAATAATTAACGCCAGATTTTCATCAAAAATGAGAACTTACAAAAGGAAAACAGACAGGGAAAATTCTTCAATAGACACCTTTCGCGCTGCGGCAAATGAAGTGTTGGCAAATGGAAGATCTCTTAGGACAGTTGCAGATCAATATTCCATAAATTTTATGACATGATTTTACAGAAAACTTAAAAATAAGGGTAAGTAAGTAAGGATTTTTTCTCTTATACAGGGTGTGTCAAGAGTTTGGAATATAAAATCGGTCTTTTCCTTTGCTGGTTTTGGAAAACAAAAATGTTCTGTTTGTTAATTTGCCTAAAAAATTTTGTCTTAGAAACCTGTCATAAAAAACCATATTGCATCATAAATGCACCTATTATTCCAAATTATTTTTCTTTTCCAGAGCCTAATGGACCAGATCCTACGGTTGGTTATATAACCAATCGACAAACTAAACTGGCAATTTATTTAGTGGAATGTTCCAAAATGCATTTTGGCCTTTCAACTAAAGAGGTTTGAAGACTGGCTTTTGAGTTCCAGTTCGTCAAACATGGCAAGAAAATTTAATGGCATCAGCTAACTGGTTATATGCGTTTCTTAAGCATCATCCAGAGCTATCTCTAAGAACACCAGAGGCAACCAACCTAAGCAGAGCGACAAGTTTTAGTCGAGAAAATGTAAACAAGTTTTTTAATCTTCTGTCATGGATCGGTATAAGTTCGAGTGTCAAGACATTTACAACATAGATGAGTCTGGGATCACTACAGTTCAAAAGCCAGATAGGATCTTAGCCATGAAGGGAGTAAAGCAATTCGGTTCTGTGATTTCAGCCGAAAGAGGAACTTTGGTCACTTTAGCTCTAGCTGTAAGTGCTAGCGGAAACACGGTCCCTACAATATCTGTATTCCCTAGGAAATATTATAAAGGCTATTTTGTTGCGAACGGCCCACTTGGGTGTATTGGAAGTGCAAATAAATCAGGTTGGATGGTACAGGAGGACTTTGTAATATTTCTGGCACATTTTATGAAACATACAAGGTGCACAAAAGAGAGACCCGTGTTACTTATTTTAGATAACCATGACTCCCATCTATCTATTAAAGGCATAGATCTGTGCAAAAATAACGGTGTTGTAGTTTTATTTCTGCCCCCACACTACTCCCATAAGCTCCAGCCTCTTGAAAGGTCAGTTTTCGGTCCACTAAAAAGTATGTGAATAGTCTGTGCGATTCATGGTTAAGAAATAATCCAGGCAAGACTATGTCAATCTATGACATTGCCAGAATTGTACGAGATGCTTTACCGCTGGCTGCTACTCCAAAAACGATTCAGTCTGGATTTCGAGTTGCAGGAATATATCCTTTGAATAAGTACATCTTTAATGACGATGAGTTTCTTACAAGTGCCGTAACAGACCGTCCTAATCCGTATAACGAACAAGCTACTGACCATTCAATTGAGCACGAAGAATCTGCTAATGTAAATTCCAAAAATGTAGAAGAAATAATAGATCCTAACCCACAAACACCATGTAAATCTCCTGAGCCTCTGAATATTAAAACTTCCATTTCTTCTAGTTCACCGAAACCTGGTTCTTCACGTGATCCACTTTAATATAACCCTTGCTCCTTGCCGACATCTAATTTAGTTTAAAATAGCAAAGGATAATCTAATTCTGCCTCGCCAAAGCCTGATTCGTCTCATGATAAATTATATTACAGCCCTTCAGATATACGTCCATTTCCAAAATCGGAACCACGTAAAAGAAGTATTAAAGGTTGTAAACGTCGCAAAACCGCTATCCTAACGAACACTCCTAATGAAAAAGAACTTGAGTTAGAAGAACCCAATCGAAATTCTAAGAAACAGAAACAGGCAGTAAAGTGTTCTGGTGTCAAAAGAAATATTACGGCAAATAAAAAAGGAAAACAAATAATTAAGTCCAGAAAATCGGTTAAGCTAAAAGATGGATCATCTGATGAAGATGATGTCTTTTGTTTAGTTTTCACTAAAACATATTCCAAATCAAGGCCAGGTGAAAAATGGATTAAATGTACCAAATGCCCCGGATGGGCTCATTGAAGATGTGTTATTCCAGTTTTGTTCTTTATATGTTCGAACTGTGACTCTGACGCCGATGTTTAAATGTGTAACAATTAACCCCAAGGATCAAATCAATCATCATCAAACCCTGTAGTGGGGTAAGTTGTGACAATTTGCATTACATTACATTATAAAACAGGTTATAAATTATTCTAGGTTTAATATGAAAAGACTTTATTTTCTTTGTTAGTCAGATGTAAGTCAATGCTATGTATAATCATTATTAGTTTCTTTTAAGGGGTTAATCAAATGCTGTAAAAAATACTTATGTTTAAATTGTAACAACCAACCCCGGCCTCCCCTACAGTACCTACGTATACATATTATGTTGTTTAATAAAGAGATAATTACGAGGGAACTTTCGGTTGTGTGTTTTACAGATCCATTTCACTCAATTACCCGCAATTTTCCTCATTCCTTCAATTTATTAGGAGAGCGAAATATTACATGATTTTTATACGTACGGTGCATATTACTAAATAACTACATGCTTCTCTTTCCTTGATAAAAAAAAATTTATATCGAGGGAAGTTGCGGGTGAAGTCAATTTTACCGATTTTTTGTGATAAAGAAAAATTTCAATAACGATATTATCTTATAGTGATTTTTACACATCTTGTTGCGTCTCCATTTTGGATTAACACCAAAAGTTTATTCATGCATGATTTTTGTGCAAAATTTTAAGTCTATTTAATATAATTTTTGGAACTAATAAAATATTTTTTTAAAAAGTATACAAACTAAATCTTTAATTCAACAATGTGTTACATTTACATAGAGAATTTATATTCACCCTATATTTCGTTGCCGTATTTCAGGATAAGTAAATAAGCATCATGTCAGGCGATAGTCCGGGATTTGAGCCGGTGATAAATGACCCCCAGACAAAATAAGATATTATTAAATTCAAGCGAATTGAAAAGTGCAGTAATATGAGTAAAATGAAATTTAAACGTCTTCAGGTAGGTAATGTGTTTTAAAGTCCCTTGCTCCGATATAACATATTAAAACTTGAAATATTAATGTATTTCAGATTACGGTTAAGTATGTACTTTAAACTCTACACTGTTGGCCGGTTTAAATTGCCTCCCATTTGGACAATAATGCAACTTATTAGTGAATATCACATATTCATGATTTTTAGATAAGGCATATGCACTACATCTTTTGGGCTTTTGCGAATAAAGTGTAAATTTTGAAGGAATCAAAATGATGCCTTTTGAACTCGGTGCCAAAATCCCCCAATAGAAATTAAATCTGAAATAAAGTATTTGTTACAAAAAAATTAATTTCATTCCCTATTGATATTTGTTTTTGAGTTAAATTGTTTTATTTTCATAGGGAAACTAGCTGCGTTTACCATTTAATATGTACAATCATATTCATATTCAATTTCCACTATTAGATATTCACATATTGAACTCTTCCTTAATAATCATACTTTGAACCAATTTGAAATAATAATTGAATTGGATGGTTTCTGAAGCCATCTAAAAAATCTGCAAATTCTTTATCCACAACTTCCCTCATAGGAAAATCGACTATCTATACATATAACTTAGTCTTCTCTGCTTATAATTATTAGGTAATAACTTTTTACAAATCTTAAAAACTATAATTTATGTATTTTTTTTAAATTAGTAGCAAACAACTATATGGATTCATAAAATGTGTTATCTGTGTGTGTGTATGGCTTTTAATTTATTTTTTATTATTATTATTATTATTAATATTTCGATTTACCATGTAACATTCGCACTAAACTTTTGCCGGTCTGCGATTTTACTAAATATACTTCATGATAGCATATGCCACGCCTGCCGTAATACGTCAACTACGATATACTTGGCGTCAGCACATCGCACTAAATATACTGTGCTCGAGCACAGTTACTTAATTTCGCGCCCTTTAACTGTTATCATGCGTCTGCAATTAATATTTCGTCGTGTTGACTTTGCGAAAGATGTTTTAATTTATTCGCCGGTCATCAACGATCTCAGCTAGTTTGTTCTTGTAGATTATTCGATTTCATTGGCGTAATGTGTGAATCTCGGTCAAAACAATTCCTAGATTTGCACGAGAGGGATGCGCTGGAAGTAATTCCATTAGAGAACTTTACACAGTTTCATGTGCGGGTGCGAACAAATATGAACCGTAGTGAAGAAAATATTGGTTTTGATACACAGTGTAAGTGGATTAAGAAATTTAGTGAAAGCACCAAATCACAGTGGATTATGCGAAATTTGGGACCTAATCTCAAGTTTATGCTTTACCGAAAATTATTCGTTTGTCGTCACTCAGATTTTAACAAAATCAAGATCGAAGACAGAATTCGTAGTAAGGCTCGATTTAAGTCAAGGGGTTGTAGTGCAAGTATCGACATTAAAATCAAAAAGGTCAATCGATTCACCATACGGAATGACTATTATCTGAAGGATAGATTGTGCGCTATAATTACTGTAATTTACGCAAATTAGTTTAGGTTTTTTTTGGCTTCATGTGTACTTAACAAAGAAACATACGAACTTTGTATGTAAGAAACCTAGAAAGTCGATTTTGACCTAGTCCTATTGTTGTATCTAGCTAAAATTTTGCATACGTATGTACGTTTTGTTGAATTTTTAACGCAATTTTTAGTATAACATCGTAACCTTCTATAATAAATGGATACTTGAAAGGGTCGAAAAAGGAAACAGCTTTCGCTTACTTTTTCTTAAGATCACCGAAGTTAACCAAAAGTAAGCATAATGGGTGATCGCTAGGGAACACCATGTACTTCTTTAGTTTTTTTTTGCTCATTTAATGTGTTTTAACAAACAATGTGGTGGTCCAATCTATACAACACATTCTTTCAAACGAGAACGCTTAAATATTTTGCAACGACGTTTTTTATGTAGAGTCTTTGTGAGTAAAATTAAAAATATGTTTTAATATACAGGGTGTTTAAAAAAAAAGCTACATATCAAGTTATATTTTATTAAATAGAATACCCTATATATTATTAAAATTCTTGATTCTACATATAATTCCAATTTCCATTGTTTTCGAAATATTAACGTTTGAAATTTGACATTTCGAACTCTTACATAGCTGTAAAATCTAAACGGTTTGAATTGGGACAAAATCGATTGCACTTTTTTTAGTTCTTAGTTTTTGATTATCTATCGTATGTCATCAATTTCCGGTTTTATAGGAAGTTCGAAATTTTAGAAAATTTCTAAAAAGTTTCGGATAAACCGGAAATTGACGGCATGTGTCAACTTTTTGTTCGACTTTTTTTTAAATTTAGAAATTTAAATTCGAAAAGCGCTTTATTACATTAAAAGGGCTTTTCTTGGTATTTTAAACTAAATTTATTTTATTTCAGATAAAATTTGAACACAGTCATCGTATTGAATGTGCAGAAGCGTTCAGCTACTTGAATATGTCGAATACCACTAGGTTACTCTTCTATAATTACTGAAATGTAGGACTGACACCAAGTGCGGCAAAAAATTTGCCCGAAATGAAACTTTTGAGTGCAAACGCTAAGAATGACATATCTTATTAACTGGCCGATTCGCAGATTAATCCAAGAGACCGTGAAATAACATATCTCTCCGTTATCTGGAGGTATGTTGAGTTTTAATTTATTAAGTTACAAAAATACTCAAACACATCTTTTCAGAAAGGAACATTACGGTGAAAGAACTGTCGAAAGTGTTCTCGAACTAGTGGAGGAAAAGAAAGGGTCTATGCTGAAGATGGGATCGACATTCTTGTAGAAAGAGATCCGTTTCTTATCATCATATTGACACCCATAATGAAGTGGTCTCATGAGCAAAACTGGTCATGTGAGGTTTGTTTCGTTGACACAACTGGATCGTGCGATCAAACTGCAACTTGTGTCACATTTATTTTGGTCGCCCACAAAATTGGAGGTATACCTTCAGCTTGCTTGTTACATTCTGGTTAGTCGGAAGAAATATACCGTCATGCATTTTTAACTTTACGAAAAAAAATACCAAATAGGTTTGGAGTATATGGCTTTCCAGCGGTTTTTATGACGGATGATTCGCAGACTGAAAGAAAAGCTTTGTCGACTGTTTTTTCAGAATCTCAGCTATTGCTTTGCTCATTTCATGTTCGCCAAGCGTTTTGGAGGTGACTATGTGAGGCAAAGAACTGCATAGACAAGAGTCATCGTCAGTCATTTATGATGACGTTTAGGGCGATTATGTACGCAACTAACGAAACTGATATCGAATTATTATACAAGACACTTTTAAAAAACTGCAAAAAGTATAGTCTGCTTAATACCTTAACGCATACTGGTTGAGGCGCACAGAATGGTGTCATTTTCATCGGAAACATCTTTTTACTAGAGGTTACAATACCAATAATTATGTAGAAGCCTCCATAAGAATTTTTAAAGACGTAATTTTACAAAGGTATAAAACATTCAACAGTATTGCGTGGCTCGAATTTGTTGCGAAAATGTTAGAATCGTACCATACAAGAAAAATGTTGAATCACGCAAACAACAGAGTAACTCGGCACGATATTTTGTACGACAAATGTATGTATCGCAAGTAAGCTGCAAGTCTAAAGCCTAGATGAAAAAACCTATTTAGTAATTTCATCAACTGATTATCAAGTACTTTATACGGTTAACGTAAAATATGGTTACACGTTCTGTGATTGGCTTAGCGGATCTGGCGGCCCATACTGCAAACTTATCTGTGCTGTAGAGCAAAACGCTGGAATATTGACAGAATCAGCTCCAGTGTTAAAACCTGATGACAAAGTTACTTTAGCTTATATTGCTCTTGGTACAAACACATAAAAAAAAAATTCTTTACTTGCATGCGGCAGAATGTAGACGCCGATCAGTCCGTTGTTGAGTGCGTCGCAGGTCCGTGTCCTATCGATACTCGTAGTGTCAACATGAGTATGCCTGACAGAAAAAACTATTAACAATGACAAACAAAATATTGTGGTCAAATTTGTAAAGTCTTTCGAACGTATTACGACTGTATCTCAATTAACAATTTTTTACGCAATGAAAACGAGGACAACACGACGTATTGGAGTGCAGCCTACATCTATCAGTCGCCGACAAATACATAACAGTTTGAGCACTGGAAAAAGAAGAATACAGTCAGGCCGACTCTCCAGCAAAGAATGTAGTCAAAGAAAGAAAGGTAACAGTGTCAAGCGGAAACATGATCTAATTGGAAATATAATAAAAAATCTTCACATTGTATGGCTTGGTTTATCATGTATGTTTTTGTCACTCTCTTATACAAATAAACGATGTTTTATTTCATTTAGAATCCATGTATTTTGAAAAACGTGAAAAAGATCATAATATACCTAATATTTTATTATGAAGGCGCGCTGCAGCCCAGTATATTTAGTGCGGTGTGCTAACGGCGAGTATATCGTAGACGTTTAAAGGTGACGTATTACGGTGAGCGTGGCATGTACTAGCATGAATCATATTTGGTAAAATCGCTACTGGTCTATCCCTGTTTGACACTTGATTTTTGGGCAAAATTTTAGGTCAATTGGATACGTAGTTTTTTAGTACCGTAAAATGGGTTTACCTGAAACCTTGGTGTAACTTGGCGCAACTTGCATTATTAAAGATTTACAGTAGGTTACAATGCAATTTGTAACACAACCTCCATTTAATGTTATCTCATGTTAAAAAAGTTGTGGTTGATGATATCCTGAAAGAGTTTTAGTCTATAGAAAGGCTAATATCTCTGTAACGTTTGCAGGTAGGGCGTCAGGTATCGCTATATTGTGTATAAAGGTGAACATTTGTATGACACATATCAACATGGAGGGCCATGAGGTACTAGGTATAATCGAAGAACGGTTGGTTTGATGGAGTAATTTTCAAGCATTTGGGGACTGGGGATAAATTATATCTGATTTGTACTATTACCACCTAATACCTAGTACACATATTTGCCATATTCTAGCGGTCGCGGTACTAATGGAAATTGTCTTATTGAGGGTGTATATCGAAAGATGCTTTTTCAAACCTTCTAACTGAAACTCTAGAAAAGCTTAAAGCAAATATTGAAGACAATTTAAAAAGTGGTTTTAAAACCACAATCATATTTTTCTCTCTGGAGAGGTATTGAAAGGCATTCCTCGAAAAGATTTAACTAATCGAGCAAGTATTAGCGACCTATGATCAGAAACCTATGCAGATGTTTTCGCGAAGAAGATTGAATCAGACCCCTAAAAAAACGAAGAAATAAATTACAGTTTAATCCAGGTTTAAGTATAGCTGTTTCATACCAATAATGAAAATTGGAAATAGATTATGTCACTTAAGAAAGGAAATAGATGAGGATAAAAATAGCAAACCGACAGCAAAAAACGATAATCTTAGAGGCGAAATTAATACAGAAGAAAATAGCTCATCAGAAATCAAATGTGTGTGTTCCTGAAGTTTTTTTAAGGAAATCCACAAAAAACAAACACCATTTCGTTGTCACAATTTGCCCTGATAAATGTAAATAAAGAGAAAGATTGTCAGAAATTGTTTGTTGAAAAAGGTAAATATTATAAACCGTCCTACGTTTAAATATCTAGAAAATACCGATTAGTGACAATAATAATAAACATGACATTACGCTCTCTTAAAAAAGCTTTTTTACAAATAATATGATGCGTAAAGCTTCTCTTTTAAAATTTATATTTTTCTTCTATAGGTTGTCTAAATATTACGTAGATTTGTACAATGCTTATAGCATTTACAAATTAAAGTATAATTATTTAGTTTGTCAAAACATTGGGACATTTCCAAGGTTTAACCACCGTCAGTCTTATTAAAATACACACTTTCCCTTACCATTCTGTCGAGTAGTGTCCTATTTTTTGGGACTTTATTTAGCATTTATTTAATAGTAAAAAATCTAGTATGGCTTGTATTAATAGGTTGAAATTATGTAGGGGAACGTGTTTAAAATGTTTTATTACAGAGGGTTAGTAAGATGCTGGTATTCTTTATTAATATAATTAACAATTTTTTGTTTACAAAGCAAATATTTTGTTGTTCTGGTTTTTTTAATGGACCAATTTCGTACAGACGAACTATGATTAGCATTTAACATTTTTGACAATGTTTGATCTTGGAGAGTTTAGCTTTCATGGCACTTTCTATGTTATTTATCGAGGCTGCTTTCTTGTACGTTTGCTTTGTATGGTCATGGAATGTTGGAGCGGACATTTTACTAATGGTTTTGTATTTCTTGGAGCCCAAAAATAGTTTAAATAGGGAAATGAAGAATTATTGTCTTAGAAATGAATATGGTTTTTACGATGTAACAGGCCCTTAAAGTGGATTGTAATTTGGGTGCTCGAAAAGTTTTACTCATGACTCTTTGTCGAACTACTGAGATTCAATTCAATTTTATAAGAAAATGATATCAACTTAAGTATTTTTTTATTAGTTTTAGAAAGTTGCATTTTAAAACTTATTGCATTTAACACATAAAAATTTAAATATTTAGTCTTAAAACAAAAGGGTCTTTAAGAAAAAAAAAGAAACAGTTGAGCGATAAACTAATAAGGTGCCTTCGGGTAATACCGCCCGCCTAAGGTATTTTGGTTCCCAGAAATTCGATTTTTAGATACAAAGTAGAAAAACTATATTTCTCAATAACCAACATAACAAAAATATGAAAAGCTTGTTTTTTAATAAAAAAAAGTAACACTTTAAAAAACATGATAAATAGGCGATATTTCAACCTGTCACTGAAAGATCGCCCACCTGATATGAACTATCGTCCACGATATATAATTTACGGCGGACAGTCTGGGCACTTAAAGTCTTCTAAATCATTTATTGTGAGTCCAACACAATCCTCATGTACCCAGTCCTCGCATTTTATACAAAACCAGTTCTCTTCTTTTTTATCATTCTGAGCTGGTTTGGAACAAGCAGTTTTCTGTCTTTTATGTAAGTTGGAAGAAGTAGAAAATACGTCTCTTTTAAGTATCTGTGTCTTGTAGTTGATGGACTTTTTTCTGACTTATCCTGCTTCTTTGACTTAAAGTCAGGTGTTGGAATCAACCCGGCAAAGGAGATATTATTAGAATGTTTTTCATTAACAGGTTTCTTAGGCTTAATAATAATAACGTACAAAATTTTAATTTTATTTTGTCTATTCTTTTGTTGTTCCGAAGGCCCCTTATCAATCGACGAACTAACTTGTGAATCAGTTTGAAAATCACTATGATGCAAAATTGGATCCGGCCACTTGCAGCACCCAGATTTGGAAACTGTCGGAGAGAGCTCCTAGGCATTCGTCGATTTACTTTTCAAATTGATAATTGGAATGTCGTCATCATCAGACCACTTTAATCTATAAATAGGCACACTCTGGAATTATTGTTGGGTCGAATGGGTAGATGCCAATGGCCTTAAAGCCGCTCTGAATTTTGGTCATGTTTAAGGTTTGTTGCCAAACGGGCTGAAAAACAATTCCAAAATGACTTTTTATTAGTCTTCTATTGGCGGAAGGATTCTCCTCCCAATATTTTAGTAGTTCGTTGTCTCAATAATGTTCAATACTACTTTATTCAACGGCTGAAGTTCATGTGTAGTGTTCGAAGATAAGCATAAAACTGACATGTCATAGGTTTCAACCAAATCAGCCACAGCTACATCCATATGGCGTGAAGCACCATCCAAAATCAACAAAACACGTCCAGGTGGTTTAAATTTCGCAAAATGATGGATCCATTTAACAAAAATCTCCTTAGTTATACTCCCTTTTGTGACCATTTCAACAACACTACCTGGTGGAAAATTATCGCTGAATGTGTTTTGTTTTCTCATACCTTTGAAAATTATCATTGGAGGTATTGTCTATCCTGAAGCGCGGATACAAGCAACGACCGTAACATTTTCTGCGTGTTCATTCGATATAAGATGAACGCGTTTTGATCCCCTTGCAGACACGATGGATTGTGTCCAAATTAAAAATTTTGTGGGGCGAATTCTTTAAATCATCTTCATGTATAATGCTGGAGAGCTTCGTAAAATAATCTTTTTTTTAACTTCTGCGCCCGTGCCCAATTCATTGATTGAGCATTCCGCTGTGACAGCTGGGGATGTCTTGGCATAAATGCTTTATACCAGCTATAACCCGCCATTTCAGTTTCATTGTTAAATTTGGTCCCAATTCCATTTTTCTTGCAATAGCTGAAAAGACTTCTCCTGGCCGACTTTAATGTAAGGGGTACACCCATATTAAAAAGTCTTATTATTCGGTTGGATAAATCTTGCTCAGATTTTCTTCCCAGTCGTCTTTCAATTTTTCCCGTTTGGATATGATCCCGTAAAGTTGATCTTGAAATTCCACATGCCTTCTCTATATTTCTTTAACTATGCCCTTCTCTGTGCAACCTAAGAGCTTTCTCCATTATCTCTGGTTTCCAGTTGGCTCGAATGCATCTGCATTTCTTTCCCATTTTGCTATAAATCAAAAAAATAGTTTCTAAGTAACACATGTACGACTGTAATATCGCCCACAAGATTTTAAGTGGGCGATATTTCCAACCCCGTTTACTTTATATTTGAAGATTACCGCAAACAAACCATGTTAGCAGGAGGAACTAACAATGATGAATACATGGAACTATAATTCTTACCTTAAAAATAACTTCTTTATTTAAAGAAACCGAAATCTTCTAAAAACGGAATAAATTCAACACGCTCGCCGTTAACGGAGGAATGTACTGATTTGCCCTACAAATTCAATGAGGCAATTTCGATTAGTTACTCGGTGCCCAATACTCCGACCGGCTCTGGCTAGTGGCCGGTGAAAATATATTATTTTGGCGGGTAATTTGAAAACGGGCGATATTTCAGACGGGGCGGTATTACCCGAAGGCACCTTATATATGAAAAGAAAGGCTATTCGCATCCCTTAAACTACTCGTCTTATATACATATTAATATATCAAATAAAAAGCTCGTCAAAAGGGACTTGTTAAACTTACAATAAAAAACATTAATTCTTTTAAAAAAAATTAACCGACCATATCTTATATAGTTTCTGCATTCCGGGGTTGCGTTTTAAAAACTATTATTTATATTATATCTTTCGAGGGCTGATCCGAGGATTTCCCATTTTCATTCCCTTTTTTCTCGATTGTCGAAATTAATATGATTGTCGCGTAGTTGCGTGACTGTAAAGCGACAATCACGTCCGGCAGCGTTGGCCGTATTTCCGACATGCCTGAAATGCGAATCTTTATCATGAACGGGTAGACACACCGGGAGTGATGAAATTATAAAATAATGATCGTTGACGTAGACACCTAATATTTGATTGTATGCAATATATTTAACTGGCAAACAGTAACAGTGCAGTTGTATTCTTAAAAAACAGTAAATTCGCATTTACCAAGGACTTTTTTCGTATAGAATTCTACTATGTACGGATAACAGTTTATATATACGTAAATCAAATTCTATATATTGTAATCTATTTCTTTTTTTAGTTATTACCATACAACTATATGGATTCATAAAATATGTTATTCCGTAGGGAATTTACCCATTATTTTATGTGTTTTTAATTTATTATATTATTATTATCTCGACTTGTTGCCTCACAGTATTATCAGTACAAAAAAAAAACAAAAAAAGGAAAGAAAACATTATTGTGTATTAAGAAATGATTTAAGGACGCAACATGTTTTAAAAATGACCGATTTCTGTAAATGTTTGTATTAAGTCCTAATTGAGCCAAATGCGGTGTAAACGTTGTTGGGGTGAAGCCTGTTACTGATATGACGAAAGGAACAATGATGACTCCCAGTCATTTTATTTTCATTGCCATTTGGCGATCTTCTCAGTTTATTTCGCTTGGGTGTCCTCGTCGTTGAGGATAGCAATGTCAAATAAGTGATCTTTTCTTTTTGGATTGATATCGTGACCGTTTTGCTGGGACTGTTTTATCTGTGTGGATGTCGATGTTTCAGTAGAGTTTGTAGTCTTTGTTTTCAAGTATGGATGTTGTTGTATAATGGTAGTAAGGGTCTGTGTTCTCCGTTAGTTTGTATGTTGTGGCTAATGCTTGATGAACGACCTTCGCTGCTGAGTTGTGTCTCGCAGTGTATTTAGTTCCGACCATTTTTCTACATCCACTCGTTATGTGACCGATCGTTTCTCTCTGCTGGTGACATCTCCTGCACCTGTCGCCTTCAATGATTGTGTCCTTGATTATGTGCTTTTGGTAGTTTCTAATTGCTATGACTTTGTCCTGGATGGCAAGCAGGAAGCCTTCTGTTTCGGAGAACAGCTGCCCTTCTTGTAGCCACGTATATGAAAGCTTTTTATGTATGTGGTCTTACTTTATGTAGTATCTGTGTCTTCCGTGAAATGTTTATTCAGACCAGATGTTCATCTTTTCTAGTCGTGATAGGATGTGACAGTGTGCGTCTGCTGCATGGCTGGTCTGAGACAGGCCGAGACATTCTTGTCTGCCTTCACTATTGTCTTGTGGAGGTTAGTTTGTTTGTTGTGGAATAATTTTTCGTAAAGTTGTTTTTTATTTAGCTACTGTATATCTATAATTCTCCTCACTTCTTCTTTTCTCTCGATGTCTGTATATGACCATTTAATGAAACCAAACGAATACGTAAGAATAGGTATGGCGAAGGTATTAATAGCTTTCGTTAAATTTCTGGGGTTCAGTTTTTATTGGGTTTGTAAGTCTGGTTTTAAATTCCGTCTTGAGCTCTGATTTGATATGAGGGTGGTTAATTTGGGTGCTTTAATGGAAGCCCAGGTATCTGCATGTTTCTTCTGTGAGCATGTTATCTATGGTTTCATTGTTGATTATTTCCGTCGTAGGGTGGTCTTTCCACTGTCCCTTATTGATATGACGTAGTTTGCATTTACTTATACCAGATTCCATGTTGATGTCTAGAATTTATGAATGTTATCTATTTCAGGACATCTCCAGCTATGCGTGTATTTGATTGTTTCTGCAACTTCTTGTATTTTCATTGCAAATTCCTCTTGTTTCTTCAAGCACTTATGTCTGTCTTTTTCCGCTTTAGTCCATGAAGCGTTATTATTGTGTAGTTTCGGTTCTGACCAAATGCTTTTCCAGTATTGTAATCTGTAATCTCTTGTTTGGTCGGTTGTTCTATTACTTGTGCCTCCTCATTGCTCATGATTTTTTGGTAGAACTGTTTTTCGCTTCTTCGAAACAGGCTGTTGTGTCCTTTCTTTTATTTGACTCTTTGTATCTTCAGAGTCTTGCGGCATACACGGATAATTTTTGCTTCAGAGTGTCGAGGATTTCTGTAAGCGTGTGATCATGAGATGTTGATTTGATTTTCTCTAGAGTTTATGTGATACGTTTTGAATTGTTGTCGTTCATGAATTGGATGTCCCAATTCTTTTTTAATTTTGTTTTCGATCCTTATCTGCCATTTGAATTTTGCTTTTATTCTGTTGGTGTTTCTGTGTCGTAGCGAGAGTTTCTGAGTGTTCTGTGTTATGGTGGTTACAGCTACTGTGTAGATTACTGTATGAGTGTTCTCAATTGCGCTCGCATTCGTTATGTAGTTGGGAATTATGTGTTCGTTGATGGTCATTAGGATTTTATGTGTGTCCCCTTTGAAGATTACATGAGGAATAGGATCTCTTTGTGTAGGATCTGTGCTTGACCAATTATTTAGATGTGACTTCATTTCTACTTTGATTGCTTGTATGAGAGATGGTCCGAGGTGTAGCTGTTTGTAAGGTGCTTAGACGAATGATTCACTTGTTCTGTGCGCTGCGAACAGACATCTTCCGTTTTCAACAATGTCGGCTCTGATGAAAGTCCAGGGAATAGGTTCGGCTATAGCAGTTTTTTGGGCAAGGGCCCGCCTGTTCAGCCTTTCGCCGCCACCCTCCCACATGTTGTCACCTTCAGCAGTGTCTCCAAAGGTGCCCTGGCGTTTCCCAGGCACCGGCTCGGTTTCGATGCTCGATGCTTTCTGGTCCAGAAAACCACTATAAGCATATATATATATATATATATATATATATATACACGGTGGGGATTTTAAATAGAACGCTGCTTATAGCGGATCCGAGAATAAGATTTCTCTAAAATCCTGAAATAAGTACTTTAGTTTTAGATTTTTTATGGGCTTCGTTTTTGTCATGTAAACAAAAACTGGAGCCCCAAAGGGCGAAAGCAACTATTTTTTCAAATTGGAAGACACCTTTTGTGCCAACTTTTTTGAAAGCTTATTGAAAAAGGAATTTGCCATTAATATTTTTTTTGACATCAAAAAACATGTTTTTTTCACAGCCGACAGTAGTAACACTTCTTCTTACATTAAAAGTTTTCTTTTGTAGAACGGTTTGTTGCAAAAAAGTAATTACAATTTAATTTATACCTTTAGTGATTGTAAATATTTTGATGGACGAAAACAAAGCAACAATTTTAGCTTTCTTAAAATTCATACCCAAATCAAACGAATATTTTTATTTTGACAAAATAAATCAGAGAAAAAATATCAACTTCCAAAATTTAAAAAATGAAACGTAAATAATCTTGTCAATAAGAGGGATTAACCTGATATTCTGATAACAATTGATCGATTGTTCTGATTAACATTTGACTTCAAATGGGTAAGTTACAATGTCATATATTCACGAATTGTTGGAATTATTGTAAGTTTATCCCTATTTACACCTCACGACCCCCAAATAGATTCTTCGTTGACAAGGACCCCATGCAAGACGAAATCGACCATTCGGTTCGATTTCGATCACTTTGAGAGTCATAGCTCCAAACCTATTAAGTCCTACTAACTATATTAAATTGCCGGTATTATGTAGACGAAAATCCTCATTGGATTGTTGAATGTCACTCACAGCGTAAAGGGAAAGTGAATGTGGAATAATAGGAGACTAATTATTCCATTCTTTTTTGAGGACTGCTTAAATGGAGACCTCTATTTAAATTTGCTCCAAACATTTTTAAAACCACAAAACTGCAAACAATATTCCCTAATAATGGAAATCTAGATCCAAGGATATTTTTTCATCAGGATGAAGCTCCTTCCAGACTTTGCAAGAAATGTAAGAGAGCTCTTAAATGTTGCGTTTCCAAATATGTGGATAGGACTGCGAGGATTTATAGAGTGGCCGCCCCGATCCCCGGATTTGACACTCTTAGATTTTTTCTTATGAGGTGATTTAAAAAGAACGGTCTATGTAACAACACCAATCCCCATTGGGGCTCCAGTTTTTGTTTACATCCCAAAAACGAAGCCCATAAAAAATCTTTGGGTACCTATTTCAGGATTTTAGAGAAATCTTATTTCCGGATCCGCTATAAGTAGCGTTCTGTTTAAAATCCCCACCCTGTATATAGTGTCTTTTCAACTATTTTTATTGGGCGCCATTTGGTTCTACCATTTTGGATTTCTACAAAAATTTTACAAGTTTCTACCTATGTTACACTTGATCTTTGGGCATAATTTAAGATACATCTTAATTTAAGAAATTGAAGTTGTTTCTACAATAACACACATCGTTATTTTCTTCGGTCATGTTGAATTCGTGCAAATTAAAAAACTTAAAATTGATTGAATAAGAAGATTTTTTACGTTGATTTTTTAAACATTTTATTTGGCCACCATTTTGTTTCACCGTCTTGAATTCGTACCACAAATTTACCAGTTTATATCTATATCGCACTTAATGCTTGCTTCGTTTAAAATCAATCTAATGTCTCTATACCACAAATAATTATTACACAAAATTTAGAATCAACGCATCAAGTAGTTTTTTCAGGCGGAATCTTTAAATATTTTATTAAGCCACCATTTTGTTTCGCCATCTTGGATAGTACTTGATTATTGGGCAGTTTGAGGTAACGTGGATAACTAGTTCTTTAGTAGTATTTTTTTACCATTTCATTAGGCCGCCCTTTTTGTTTCGCCATAATGGATTTTTACCAAAACGTTGCCAGGTCAAACGGGTAAGTATTTTTTAGCTATGTCGTGAACAGACAAAACAACAGATCGACAGACTGATAGACCGACAGACACACAGACGGAATTGATAAAACATGTTTTTCGGCATCTAGGGACTCTAAAACGTAAAGATCTGAAAACATCTTGGAGGGTGATTTTTTCACTATTAAAATGCTTTTCTTTTAAGAGGGAAGTAAAAAAGCATTTCTCCAATTTTATTAATAGACTAGGTATATACAGAAAACATTTTGCTGATATTTTTCTTTTACAAACACTTTTGATATTAGAATGATATTTCGGAAATAAAATTAACTGTTTAATGAATTAAATTTAGAACTAGTCTCTCAAATAATGTGCAGCGTTGGCTAGATAGATATACTGCTGGTAAATAGAAGTAGATACTTATTATTTAGATTAAACTCGATTAACAAAAATGTGCCAAACTCTAGAAGCACTTTTGGCAGTTTAACGCTCTTCATATATTGTGTTGTGAGATTTTTAATGTATCTATTATATCTGTTTTCGAATGAAATCTTGATGTCATCCTTCAAATCCTAGTATTAGCAACCTAGTAAAAATTTTCTTGAAAAAAGATTTGATCTTTCCCTTCGGTTTTTTTTATAATTAACATGACGGCGATATCTCACAAGAAAAGAATTCTGAGTTTGCAGTTGAGTGAGTATTTTTTTATTTAGGTACACCGATTACTCCAAGATGCTTTGGCCAAATTTACAAATCAAATTGAGCTTTCAGCCAATCTATTAGATACAACTTCATGACCATTAAAAGTGTGTTTCCGATTCCTCGTCGATACTCAATTTTACCTTCATTATTAGCTGACGGATCAAGTATCGATTTTCTCTGATAACGTGTCCTAAATATTTCAGTTGTCCGGTTTTCACGGTTACCAGCAGCTGTCCTGTCCTGGATATTTGAAACCTCCTTCTATGTAACCACATACCAGACCTCAGCCCTATGTTGTATAGGACGGACCAGATGTAGCATTTGACGATCTTTTGGCGTATTTTGAGATTTAAGTTGTCGTTATCAGGGCAAGACCTCATTTTCTAAAAAGTTGCGCGATGTGAAAGATTCTGTTCTGCATTTGGTTTCTTTATCTAGGTGAAGCTGTTGGATAATGTAAAACTATAAATTTTGTCTTCTTGAGTTTTATTTAGGTATATTTCTTTTCCAGAGTGTTCTCGCAGTTTAAAAGATTTTCAATTCCTTGAAGGCTGTCACATAGGAGAGCTGTATCGTCTGCATAGCGGATAGTGCTTGTTAGTTCGCCGTTAATCTTTACGCCATGTGCTTCATCAAGTAAAGTTTTTTTGAAGATTTAATCTGAATAAATGTTAAATAATAATGGAGAGAGGACTCATCCCAGCCTGTGTTTAATTCTGTTAAAAGATTTTTTTTAGTCAATACAAACACGTCTTTACGTTGGTCTCGACATTTTTGAATCAGTATATTCAAGGCGTTTTCTAGTAGCGAGGGCGTTTCTGAAACTGAATTGGATGTCGTCTGAATCTAGTTCACACTTATTTCTTATTCTGCCATGTATAATGCGAGGAAATACCATTAAGGTGAGCCTCATGAGACTTACTAGCGTTAACACTTTTCCCACGTTGTGTTTGGGGAGGATGATAAATTCGGATTTAAGCCAGCCTTCAGATATGATCCCGGTGGTAAAAATAACATTAAAGAATTTTACTAGTTATGGTTTTACTTCCCTCATAAAATGGAAGTATTGTAATCATGAGAAAATCACCCTCCGAGATTTTTTCAGATCTTCACGTTTCAGGGTCCCTAGATGACGAAAAACGTGTTTTCTCGATTCTGTCGGTCTGTCTGTCTGTCCGCCTGTCTGTCGGTCTGTCGATCTGTCGGTCTGTCTGTTCGCGACATAGGTGAAATACTACTTACCCGATTAACTTCAAATTTTGGTAAAAAATATAGGGTCATATGGGAATGACCTGGTAACATTTGGGTAAAAATCCAATATAGCAAAACAAAATGGCGGCCTAGTAAAATGTTAAAAAAATTATTACTAAGAAAGTTGTTGTCCAATTTATCATAAATTTTGCACAAAAATCAATTATTACATAGGCATTAACTGGTAAAATTTTGGTGCCAATCCAAGATTAAAATATTTAAAAATTCAGCCTGAAAAACCTACTTAATGAACTGATTTTAAAATGTGTGCCATAGCTAATTATACTATAGAGATGAACTAGTAAAAGTTTGGTAGTAATTCATGGTGGCGGAACAATAAAACTTAATAAATATTTTAATAAAATATTTATTAAGTTTAGGTTTAAAATAAAATATTTAGAAATTCAGCCTGAATAAACTACTTAATGAACTGATTTCAAATTGTGTTCCATAACTAATTGTTATATAGAGATAAACTATTAAAACTGTGGTATTAATTCAAGATGGCGGAACAAAATGGCGGCCAAATAAAATTTTTGTAATCAGGTTTTACATATATTTGCCTTTTAGCGTCCGTAGATGCCAAAAAACATGTTTTATCTGTCTGTCAGTTCGCAGCATAGCTTAAAAACTAGACATAAGATTGACTTCAAATTTTGGACAAAAATTAAGGTTCATATGGGGATCAACTGCTAATATTTTGGTAAGAATCCAATATGCAGGAACAAGATGGCCTAGTAAAACATTAAAAAATTATTACTACCAAAACTAATTATCCAACTGTTCAATCAAGTCTTACATAAGAATGAACTGGTAATATTTTGGTATTAATATAAGATAGCAAAACATCCTAACAGTCCTAATGGGTCCTAATGAAATATGTAAAAAATCGGTCTGAAAAAAAAACTACTTATTATATCAATTTTAAATTTTGTGGGAGCATTAAGTGTGATATGGAGATAAGCTGATAGAGTTGTGTTACGAATTCAAAACAGCGGAACAAAATGGCGTCCAAATAACATGTTAAAAACTTATCGTAAAAAAATCTTCTTATTCATTTGACTGTAAATTTTGGAGAAAAATTAAATGTGATGTAAGGATAAAGTGGTGTGTGCCAATGCAAAAACTACTTATTGAATACATTTCAAGTTATGCCCAATATCAAGTGTGGCATAGATAGAAGCTGGTAAAGTATTTGTAGGAATCCAATATATTGGAATAAAATGGCGTCCAATAAAAATGTTTAAAAAGACAGTATATAATATGTGTTCTTAAAAAACTAGGTACTGGACTAAATTGGTTCAAACTTCATTATTCTTATAAAAGTAAATATTTATAATGAGGGAAGTTCCGGGTAAAGGAAATTAACCGATATTTTTTTGGAATGTATTTTTCCAGTGTAAAAGATTTAATGACATCTACTAACTTGATTATTTGAAGCAATTCTGAAAACAAACGATTTTAATTTAATGTTTTGAGAGATTTTTATTCTTCTTACCTAGTTGGGAAAAATTGTAAGTAAGGTTGATATGACAGCAAAAATTTATTAGTAAAATACGAATACTCTACAAATTATTATAAACATCAAAATGCTTTAATTTTGTTATTCTAAAACATGCTTTGTGAATTTATTTTAGCCTGTAGATCAAACATAATAAATCCTAAATCGTCGAGTTTCATCTATTCTCTATTTCCATGAAATATAGCAACATAAACCTCATGAAATTTAGAATTAAGACATGGACTTTAAGCGAAAATAAAGACATAAATCGCAAAGTAATTCGGCAAAGCAGCAGATTCCCGCTGCGAGTTTTAATTCAAAAATATAAGAGAGATATAGGGAAATATATTCAGATGAGAACCTCGTATTTTCTTTTATGTGCTCCAAAGTGATACATAAATCAAGGGGTTTGAAAGAAAGTGACTTTTTATAGTACATCCGAATTGCCAGACGACGGCATTCAAAAATTGAATAAAAACAATCAAATATGTCTTTAGAATTTTAACGTTCAAGAAAAAATAAACTCTGCATAGTTAGTGATTTCTTTTCGATTTGAATATATATTTTAATAGAATAACAAAATAATCCAAAGTGGAACTTGATTTTTTTAGGTTGACAGTTATAAAACATAAATTGCAACGCGAAAGTAAAACCTTTTTTTAAATAATTCTTACCTTTTTTATTCTTTAGAGGGAAACTTTAATACAAAGAAGAGTAGTAACTCTCAGATAATAGAGTTTTTTTTTTAATTTTAAGTTTGTGACTGATCTCTCCCTGTTATGTAAATTCTTAGTAGCATCATGGAGAAAGAAAGAGTGAGTCTGCAATTCTCCCTTATGAGTAAGAACATCAACAGTAGTGACCCCACGGGAGACTATCGGAAGTATAGTCACATTTTCATATATATTAAAACAAAACAATTATTTTCAGATGAGAACCTCGTATTTTCTTTTATGTGCTCCAAAGTGTTACATAAATCAAGGGGTTTGAAAACAAGTGACTTTTGTATAGTACATCCGAATTGCCAGACGACGACATTCAAAAATTGAATAGAAACAAACAAATATGTCTTTAGAATTTTAACGTTCAAGAAAAAGCAACATAATAAACTGTGCAGAGTTATGATTTCTTTTCGATTTGGGGATATATTTCAGTAGGAAAACCAAGCAAAACATTTTAATATTAAATTTTGTATCCTACAGAAAAATCTAAGAAAACTTTGATTTACAGTATTTTCAAAAAAGTAATATATAGACGTTTATTTATTAAATAGCGAATTTAAAGAAAAATCAACAGGATTATTCTATAACAAGTTCATAGAATATGAATATTAAAAGATTATTTTACTTAATCAGGTAAGTTACAAGCAAAATTAGAAACAATAAAAAAAAATCATAAGCCAACACGTTTGACTCGAAACGCTGCCCAAATATTTGATTTTAAGAAATGAGAGGAGTTTGTTAAAATTTCTAGATTTGCTTCAAGCACTAAGATATCAAATGTGATTTATTTATAATCAGCAAAAAGAGCTCCATTTTATAAAACAATATTATACAGAGTGTTCCATTTTTAAAACAAAGTCGAATCTTATTTTTTGCTTTCCAGTTGCCATGCAAATCTTGGCGGTTTAGATCAAATCCTGAAAGTTTTCACCTAATGTTTTCCCTAATGATCAACGTAGTCTGTAAATTTTCTTTTAAATGAAAAAAAAAGCAAATATTTTTATTTTACGAGAAAAGTATTGGTTTCTGAATTTTAAAAAAATACTAGATAAAATAATAATAATTCACTAGTCAACAAATAAGAAAAAAATGCGACTGATGTTATAATGCCTGTACTGGAAAGTTTAAAGCAACCTGATGACGAATGTAACAACCAAAATTGTCCACCATGCATAGTCTTTTGTAGATAACTATTTTACAAATGCTAACTTTCGTTTATATTTCTGAACGCTTTCTCTCATAAGAAATCAACAATAATCCCCCATCATTGCTGAATCCCATTTGCCTTGGTAGCGTTGTTTCATTGTTAGTATATATTGGTGGGACCTTTTTCCTTTCTGGTTACTAACCGCACCCACATTTTTGGGAAAAAATTTAACTAGAAGTGCACGAAGTGTGTTTTAAGAGACATGCGACAATCCATTTTGCAATAGTTTTCAAGTAGTCAGCTTTTCATCCCTTAGTATTTTTCTAATTTGTGGCATCACTTAGATTAGGAAAATTTTGTTTAAGGTGTTTAAACGTGTCTCCTTCTTTATCTAAAGTTTTTACGAAAATTTTCATCAACCCCGGTTTAATGTGTAATGGAGGTAACAGAACTTTTTTAGGATCAACAGAGGTATATTCTTTACGTCAGCCTGTCTTGGAATAAATTTGATCTCTCTGAAGCCATTCTTTTACTCTGTGTTGCTCTGCTGTCCCAGAGACGAAGAGATATTTGGTAAATATTAACGCGTAACGCGCACCCAGTAAGTACGTGGCTAAAATCGTATGTTACAAATAGATCGCTGATTGTAAAACTAGAAAATGAATTGTCGGATATGTTTCGGCTGCAAGGAGATATTTTTGAGGCCCTTATATAAACCATGACTCCGTGTTTGCATAGGCGGATGATGCTACGATTGTTGTTTCATCCTCAGATATAATGAATTTAAAGAACAAATTTAAGTATGTCATAACGACTTTGAAATTGTTATAAAAATAATCACTTAATAAAAAATAATCACTCAATAATAAATGAAGATAAAACTATAAATCGGTTGCCAAATAAGTTACAAATTGATTTTAATAATGAGGAAATTCGGTCTAGTTTTTCTGCAGCATTATTAGGATGGATTCAAAACTAAGATTTGAAGATCACATCAACAGTAGGTATGTGTAAAAAATTGAACAATACATATAATGTTCTTCTAGTTTTAAAACTATTTTTCCACAGCACTTATTTAAAATTTATTATTGTACGGTGTATCCTATCTTAGCGCTCATATTATGGGGTGGGGACAATCTATTGATCATGGAAGATATTTTATTATCAAAAAATAATTTTAAGGTTCATGTTCAACCTAAAATATAATAAATCGTGTGGACCTGTCTTTAAACAACATAATATTTTAAGCATGTGCAGCATTTATTTATATAAATTAGTTTTTTGTGTCCGCTCTAAAAAGATGAGTTTAAAAAACACTGCGATACTCACTCATGTAACACTACGACCTATTGAATTTCACATAATTAAAGATTGTAATTTAAACCTAGTCTAAAAAAATATTTAATAGAACTTTTTTTATTCAACGATTGCTCAACAGAAGGTTAGTTGTTAATTTTGGTTAAAACTGTATTTAGTATTTTTATTGTATTTCATTGTGTAATGTAAAGATTTTTTTACTTTTGACTTGTCTTATCAATACCATGTATAGCAGAAAAGATTAATATAAAGAAAGAAAGAGAAGAAATCCCTGAAATCCTAGTAACAGTCCTAGACTTTTAGTTCACCACATATCTGCATTTAGAATAAGTGACATACTCTCGAATGTTTCCTTCAAGTCCACTGCATGTGCAAGAAGAATAGAGGGTATTTTTATGCCATTATGGAGCAGAACTGCTTTTAAACTCATTTTAGAAGAATCTAGAATTAAGCGCGATTCGTCCGAATTATGAGCAAAGCCAAATTTTTCCATAATACTATTTAGAATAACACAAACACACATTTATTCTAGATAGCAAAAAACGAGGATAGCTCATGGTTACTTTTCCTGAATAGTGTTGTAACATTGGGTTCAGTGGCTAGTAAATTCCATTGTTGTAATCTTGAACCTAATAGTTCAGCATGCTTTTTGTATAAGTGGAGGGTCTCGAACTAGATCATTTGATTCAGCTTGTTCGATTAAATAGGGTGCTTTTTCTTCACTTTCGGAAAAATAAGAACCGTCCTTTTCTGATACATTATCGGGTTCTGCCTTATCATCATACATTTCTAAATCTTCTTCCCAATTTGCCGGGGGCGCTGGAACTGGTAAAACTTTTTCATGAAAAACCAGTCTTATTACTGAGGAGATATCTAGATATTTCATATTATGTTTGCGCTTTCTTGAAACACCAGATAATTTTGTCATGTAAAAGTAACAGTCATTCAAGTGATTTGTGGTTTCTCGCCAAAAAACTGGAACTGCAAAGGGCATAGGAGAATGTTTGTCATTCAACCATTTACTTAGATTTACTGCACAGGTTTGACAACATATGTGAGGGGCCCAGTCCCGATCTTGATTGCCAACAACATCCAAAATGTTTATGGTAAGCTACTTTTGTCATTTTGTTAATTGTCCTTGTCTATGATTTAGTAGTAAACTGACAACATATATAGAAAAAACTATCTGTGGGGTTAACAGAGCCACGTGTGTCTGTATTTTAGACATTTTTGTACGGTCGCGTACATCAGTTCACGGATGTGATACTACGCTGACAAGTATCAACCTAACTTCATTATTCAACAGAAAACAGTAATATAAGGCTCTTACTATTGTCTTGTTCTTCGAACTTTGCTTGTCTCTGTAATACTATTCGTGTTAAACCAATACATGATTCATGTATTCAGGGGCCATTCGATAAGTAGCTGATCTTTCGACGACTACGGAGTATGGTTATATATGGAATTACATGGAGTTTAATGGATATCTCCTTTATTTTAAGCCCTAGGGCACTGAGACTTTGTAGATGAGGGTCATCCCAGACACTTTAATTCGGTATTGCTTGGGGAAAACGCAAATTTGGCAACGTTGCTCCCCGGTACGCTACAACAGTACAGTTCATTTAAACAACTTAAATATGTGAAACATCCACGTGCGTATTGAAGCATACCACAATTATAACTAACATCTAACATCTCAGAGAGGGCAAGACTAAGGCCCTTTCTTATATAACTAAACAACGCGCAAGCTTCAAACAACATGCAAGCTTTATACCGGAACCGATTTTTTTTTGTTCCAACAAACAGCACTTTTTTAATAATGTTATTAAAAAACTTATGTTATGTGTTAGGAAGTTTTCAAAATATTTTTCGCATTTAGCGACCAAAAATTAACAAAAAATTACCTTTTACACCACAATCGCAAAATGCCTGTAAACTAGTGTTATCCATAAAGCTCTTAGAATAATTAGACCTCACAAATATTTAATCTAATTTCTAAATCTTATACAGTACCACTGATTACAATAATCTATTCTAGCGTTTAAAGTGACTGATTTTTCAAAAATTCGAAGTTCTTAAGCTCCCCTGTTATATATAAATATTTTTATTTTATTACTATATAGAAACAATATACAATATAATAACAGTAAATAAATATATGTTTACACCTGGCGCAGTCTAGCTTTTAAAGCTACTCAACTGAACCAGGTGAAAACAAAACAGAAAAAAAATAAAATAATTAAAATAAAAAACTATTTAATTAAGTAATAATGCAAAAAAAGATACAGTTTACATAAGAAAATTAAAATAACAACTAAATTAAAAATACACAAAATGGCTAATTTTAGAGAGAATTAAAAATACATTAACGAAAACAATAAAAGACAGAAAAAAAAGTTCTGAACATTGAAAAAACTCCTCCAAGTAGGTCACTGAGAAGCAATCTAATTTAATATATTCTGTAAAGCTAATAAATATTTTTTATAATTTGTTTTGAAAGTGTTAATATTAAGGTTTAGCAAGATGATCGGTAAGCTATTATATTGATGTACTGCAAGTGCATCAACGCTTAAAAATGGCACTCTGATGATGAGGCATGGTTAACCTTTTGTTGTTTCGGATTAAATTACGAATGTCTTGGCGAAAAACCAAGCGGTCATGAATGGAAGAAGAATTATTGTTTTTTTATTAAAAATTTCCCTGAATGAGATCATAATTCCTAAGGCCATAAATAAATCCTAACACACGCATTCTGCACTCTTTGTATCCGATTCTTGCTCTCCTGGTCAAGGCAAAATCCGATTAATTGAAATTTGATGAAACAAGCGATTCGCACAAATTTCCCCTTAAATGTATATTTAAAACATGCCTGTTACTGTATAACATTTTTGGACTATTTTTTTATGTTCTTTAAGCCTTGATTGACTATCTAATATTAAACCTAGTTGCTTCGCAGTCAACAAAACTTAATTTTGAACCATTAATGGAGATTTTGAGGTTATTTTTTAGAAAGATATTATTTTTGCCGAATACTAAAGTAGAGCTTTGTGGTACTCCAGATAATATTTCCGCTCGCACAGAAAATTTATTATTTGAGTAAATTTTTTGAAACCTGTCGGATAAACATGATTTAATTAATTGAAAAGAGATATTATCAAATAGATAGTATTTTAGCTTGGCCACCAGTAAATTATGATTGATCGTATCAAATACCTTTGTAAAATCAAGGAGCATCAAAATGCTGTTCATTTTTTTATCCCATGCTCGAATTATGTCATCTGTAACATTAACTAAGGTAACAGCCGTGCTAACATTTTTACGAATGTCATATAGTGTATTTGGAATAACACTATTGGTAGTACAGTAAGTATACATTTGTATATACAATATTTCTTCAACTATTTATGACTTTCTTATCTAAAAAAATACTACATAGATAAAATAATAATAGTTATTTATTTATATTTATAAGTTATTTTGACTAATATTTTAAATCCAATATAATGGTCTATTTTACAACTATTTTGAGATATAAAATGTTTATAAGTTCAGAGCAACCCTCCTGTTATATAAGACTTTCTGCTCTAAATTACTTTGGCTGTTAAATTATTTGCAGTAATTTCTTTTCTCTCTGTATATTACACTGGGGAACAAAAAAAAAACTTTTTTCTGCGGCATTAGTTTTTGTAGTAAATTTAGAGACATTAAACACAATAAGTCCTAACTACATATTTTGTTTGTTTAAATTGACTCTACTTTCGTTTACAGTTAGCGATAACGCCTTTTATTCTATGCAACAAAAAGTGTTTATTTGTTGCCTTCGCGGCGACTTTACTTATCGCATCTAAGCGGGCCATGAAATAAAATCGAGTGCACAAATCTTTTTTGACAGTGACATTTCAGTCAGTTTAAAATTATTTTATTAGATATCAAGTGCTTTTTTGTCACTGTCTGAATTTTTTAAAAGAACGTATTTTTAATTGCTACTATATCAGTTTGTTCATTAAGTCGTTTAAGTTGATGTTAAATTTAAAAATAACAATGAATTCTTCACGCAAGAGTTGTGTGAACCATCCCGACAAATTTTGCTACATATGTGGAAAATTCTGTCAAGAAAAACAGCAAAGAAACATTAACGGTTTTGTAAAACAAGCATACCAAGCATATTTTGGCAAGTATCTTGGACAGCAGGATAAATGGTGGGTGCCTCATAAAGTTTGTAAATCTTGTGTAGAGTCACTTCGCTACTGGACCCAAGGGGGACGCAAAGGACTTCCATTTGGGGTGCCGATGACGTGGTGTGAGCCATCAAATCATGTTGATGATTGTTACTTTTGTGCCGTGAATATAAAAGGTATGAATAAATATAAAAAGCGTACTTGAGTTTTTCCAAATATACAGTCGGCTAAATCACCAGTGTTGCATAGTGACTCATTGCCAGTGCCGATATTTAGTACCTTGTCAAACGTTACTTGTGATGATGCCGAAATAATGGACATTCAAAGTGACAGCGACAGTGAAAGTGAATTCGAATATTATAGTGCAACTGCAACGGTGAGGGGTTTTTCACAAGGAGAGTTAAATGACTTGATTCGAGATTTAAATTTGTCTAAGAAATCAGCAGAGCTTCTTGCATCAAGACTTAAAGAAAAACAGTGCCTACAGCCTGAGGTAAACATAACATCTTATCGAACGAGAGAGAAAAACATTCTTCCGTATTTTACCGAGGAAAATAGTTTAGTATCTTGTAACGATGTTTCCGGACTTCTACATTTAATGGATCTTTCCGAATACCGACCAGAAGATTGGCGGCTTTTTATAGACAGTTCTAAAAGAAGTCTAAAATGTGTTTTACTGCACAATGGAAATAGATTAGCTTCAATCCCGATAGGTCACTCTACCAAACTTAAAGAGGAATACCAAAACATTAAACTGGTTTTAGAGAAAATTTTCTTTGTACAACATCAGTGGTCTGTATGTGTGGATTTAAAAATCGTGAACTTTTTATTAGGTCAACAAGGTGGGTATACTAAATACCCCTGTTTTCTCTGTTTATGGGATAGTCGGGCAAAGCAAGAGCACTGGACTAGAAAGGACTGGCCGTCGAGAGAAAATATGACTGTTGGGAATGCAAATATTATTCACGAACCCCTAATTAGCCGGGAAAAAATCATTCTTCCGCCACTTCCTATTAAACTTGGGCTCATGAAACAGTTCGTTAAAGCTCTGGATAAAAATGGTGATTGTTTTAAATATATTTGTCAAACATTTCCAAGCCTTAGCATGGAGAAATTAAAAGCAGGTATCTTTGATGGTCCCCAAATCCGCAATCTTATAAAAGACAAGAACTTTTTAAATCACATGAATGAAGTCGAAGCAGAAGCATGGAAAAGCTTTGTATCTGTTGTCAAAAACTTTTTGGGTAATCACAAGGCAGCAGAATATTGCGAAATTGTCACACAGATGTTAAAAACTTTTGAAAAACTAGGAGCTAACATGAGTATAAAAATTCATTTCTTGCATAGCCATTTGGATCGA
>JAUTXW010004034.1:0-67365 GCA_030620095.1 Kuschelorhynchus macadamiae | reverse complement strand
GCGTGTTTTTTTGTGTTTTATTTTACATCAAACGCAAAATTAATAAAATTTGTGACCCATTATTTGTTTTTGTAAATTTCGGTAATAAAATACCTTGTCGCAGAAACTTGTTTTATGGAATTTTAAATTTTGTTTATTTTTATACGCATAAATACGTTCGTGAAATTAGTAGGCACCAATTTATATTTTTTAACCTATACTTTTAAAATAAGTTTTCATATAAATAAAAGTGTATTCTACATTTTTATGCGAATTTTAGAAAGGATTACACATTCTTCATTTAAGAGACAAATAAGAAGGTACCAAACAGTATTTCTGATTAATATGACAGTAACGAATAAGAGGGTGAACCTGAATAATAAATAAAGCAAAAAGGCCATTTAAAGAAACTGTATTTATTATTTTAGATTTTACGCAGAGTTACACATTAAGGTTCAACTAAAAAGGTACCCCTCCGTCTCATATTAATGCTGTGAATATCGCATAAAGGGTTGAAAAATAGGAAAAATATTATGTTAAAAAAGCCATTTAAAGATACTTTATTTTTTTATTCCAGATTTTGGATGTCATTACATTTTCGCCTTTATAGGAGTAATTGAGGAGGTACTAAAGAGTACTTCAACCCAGTATCATTGCTATCAGTGCCGCGCAAGGGGGTAAAAACTTGAAATAATGTATAAAGTTTAAAAGCCATATTTTGAATGGGAACACACTATATATATATATATATATATATATATATATATATATATATATATATATATATATATATATATATATATATATATATATATATATATATATAATATTTATATATATATATATATATATATATATATATATATATATATATATATATATATATATATATATATATATAGTTAAAAACCCATAAATTTATTTTATTTTGTATTCTAGATTTTGGATGAGATTACACTTCCACGTCTTAAGAACAACTTAGAAGGTACTAAAGAGTACTTTTACACATTACGCCAGTCAAAGACACTTTTTTTACTCGACATTTTGGATAATATTGCACTTTTATCTCTTTAGGAAGTCAAAACGTGGAATAATTTATAAAGTTGAAAAGCCATTCAAATATGCTTTATATATTATTCTGCGTTTTTGCCCACTTGGACGGCACTGACACCAGGTAGTACTTTCTTAGTTATTGCTAAAAAGGCGAACGGGCAAACCTATCTAAAATCTGAAATAAAAAAAAATTATCTTTGAAGGGCTTTTTAACTTCATATATTATTTCGAGTTTTTACATCCTTGGGCGTCACTGACAGCAGTAATACTTGGTAGAAATACTCTTTGGTACCTCCCAGGAATTTCTAAGAAGATGAAAGTGTAACCCCTGGTATCTCAGCTATCTGATAACTTCTCGAAAAGGCGAAAATTATTCCTTATAGGACTTTTTCCTTAGAATTTAGTGCCGCTTTTAGAATAATACGTGGACAGGTCAAAAAGTTATCGGACCCTACTTTTTTTTTTGAATGGGATACTCTGTATATGATTCTTAATATTTATTAGGAATAATATGGGCTTTCCAAAAATATATACTATGCAGTTATTTTGAAAAACAAGGTCAAATTTCGAGGTTTTCTAAAATTTTCTTTTGTATCCAATCACTAGGCTATGGCTAATTTGTTTGGAACAAAAAGCAAAATATCCAAAAAAAGTAACGTTTTTAAAGCGCTACGATATCGAGTATAATATCTTAGGAGTCCCTTTTGTTCATATTAGATATCAAGAGATAAGGCAACCTTTCCCAGACCGATTTGCCCGCAATAAGTGAAATTTATTAGAGCGCGGATTATTTATCTAGTCCACTCCTAAAGCATACATCAAATAAGATAGAGAGAGAAAAGAAAATAAACCTATTGGGTTATGGAGAAGCGACGCCTTCATCTTCTTGCCAGCAAATAGAGGAAGCAACTTGTGCATCCAAGTCTGATGTTCAAAGATCCTTGAGGACGTTATTCCACAACTGATGGAAAATGGCAGTTTATGATGACGTTTATCTTCAACAAAAGGGTGCCCAAGCTACAACTCTGCGCTTTTAAGGGCATTTTTAGAAGATAACTTTCCTCAAAGATAGATTGGTACCCACGGATCTGTAAGATGGCCCCCTCGAATTGCGGATCTATCGATTTTTTCTTATTGGGGTTTCATGCAAAATAAAATATTTAAAATACGATATCAGTTTGTAGCGGAGCTTCGTGCGGCAATCGATTTAACTTTTTGAAACCACGTTCGAAAACTCTTTACTTTTTTAAAATTTTGTCTCTCTTTTATTTTTTCTAACTTAAGTTTTAAGTAAGATAGGTAATTATTATTTTATTTTGAGTAACCTAGTAATTGGACACAAAATAGAAATTTTAGGAAATCTCGAATTTTGAGCTTGTTTTTCCCAATAACGCATACATGTATATATTTTCGGGAAGCCCACATTATTCCTAATAAATATAAAGAATAATATACATGGTTTCCCAATATAGTAGAATCCGAAACTTTTTGACCTGGCCCCGTATATCTACTTATTTTGAAATGTGCACTGAATTCTACGGACAAAGTCATATATGGAACAGTTTTCGCCTTTTCGATAAGTTAAGTCAGCTGGGATAGGAAGGGTGCCTGAAAATGCAACATTTTCAAAAACACCCTGTATCTCAAAAATCAAAACAACTATGAAAATGCTGCTGATGCCATCTTTAATTTCACAAAAAAAGTAACACACACTGTCGCGAAAACCGCAACCTTCTGTCTTTAAAAACAAAGGAGATACCCCGCAAAAGTTTGGAAAATGGGGTAACCTGTACAGGGTGCCCCATTTTGGGTACTTTTGCGGGGTGTCTCCGTTATTTTTATACATAGAAAGTTAAGGTTTTCGCGATAGTGTGCTATTTTTTCGTAAAACTAGGGATGCCGTTAACAAAATTTTCATAGCCCTTTTGGTTTTTAAGATACAGGGCTAAATTGAAAATGTCGAATTTTCAGGCACCCCTCGTATCTCAACTATCAGATCACTTATCGAAAATATGAAAACTGTTTCATATATAACGTAGAACTCAATTCCGCCTTCGGAATTAGTCAGGTCAAAAAGTTATCGGACCCTACTTTATTTTTTTAAATTTGCTTTTATTTATAGACCTTTTCAAAAACATATAATATTTTCAAGCACTTTTTCTCAGAAACACGCAATAAATAACAATTTTCTGAAATTAAATGCATAATTTAAAAGTAGGCTATGGCTATTGTTTATGACAACAACCAAAAAAAAAATGTTTTTGGACTGACTTTTGGTTTATAAAGCAGTTTGTAAACGTTCTTTTCGTATTTTTATTTAATCGATATTTATCAATTTCTTCGAATAATGGCAGCGTATGAAAATTATGAAAAATATAATATGCTGGTATGTTTTGTACAGAGTAATGACAATTCTGAAGAAGCCTCGGAATTATATTTCCAAAGGTACGTAAGCTATTATGGCAATGAAAATCTGTATTATCATTATACATTTTTACTTGTTAGATATCCAGAAAAAGGCAACCGTCTTTTGAGATATTTGCAGCAAATCGATGCTAACGATAACGATTTATTTGGCAGACTTGTTATTTTGTCAGACGAATGCTTGTGGGGGAAGTGTGGGAATTTTTAATCGTCACAATAGCTGGCATAGTGAAAATCAGCATTTAGTGTTTGAAAGGGCACAACAAGGACGCTTTGGAGTGAGGATGTCATGTTTTATTGTGGGCAGACATATAGTTTATAGGATTTTTGAAAGAGGTCTTACAGCACGTAGATACCTAGAAATCCTTGGGACATTTATTTCAGAACTGCTCGAAAATATCCCATTAGCCCAATATAATGCTTTTTAACTACAGCAAAATGCTGCCCAAAGTCACAACAACGGACCTGTTAGATGGCCTCCACGATCTCCAAATCTCTCAATTTCTAGATTTTTTTTATGGGGCTATATACAAAATGAAGTATATAAAACACGATATGACGGCATAGCAGAACTTCGAAAGACAATTCGTTTAGCCTTTCAAAATCTGCGAATGCGATCAATGGTTCTTTTTAACGCTATTCAAAGAATTACAAAAATGTGCCAATTTTGCATTAGAGACAATGGTCGTCAATTTAAACATTACCCTTAAAAATTTGTTTACTATGTTACTTTATGCTGCAAAACTGTTGTTACAAACTTACTGTTATTAAAAACTCTTATTATTTTAGTATTTTTATATAAAAAGATACCTATAGGCAAGATATCCAATTCTTCTTTAGCAATATGTAACTTTCAATTGTTTATTATTGTTATTCATGGCCTACTACTAATAGTATTTATAGTCTATAAATACACAGGGTGTTCCGTTAAAAAAAATAAAGTAGGGTCCGATACCTTTTTGACCTGAGCCTGTGTACTAATTCCGAAGGAGGAATGAAGTTCTACGGAAAAAGTTATATAAAAAACAGTTTTTACATTTTCGATAAGTTATCTGATAATTGAAATAGGAGAGGTGCCTGAAAATGCAACCTTTTCAATTTAATTTAAAAAGTAGCACACTGCCGCGAAAACCGCAACTTTCTATCTATAAAAATAACGGGCATACCCTACAAAAGTACCCAAAATGGGACACCCTGTACATATAAAAACTATGTTTATTTTTCCCTTTCATTGATAAAAAAAAACTAATTAATAAAAGGAAAGTTCCAGCTGTACCAGTTTTATTCTATGTATAGAAGACAAAATTGGAATTTTTATTTATTTTATTTTTTATTTTTAAACAATACATATTTACTCATCGAATTGATTGCCAGTGTGTCTGCCGAAACATCTTGCGAGGTGTACAGACGTGGCTACGTCATTTTCTTTTTCAACAGCACATTCGTTGTAGATTTGTTCAGCTTTGGCGGCATCATGAATACTTTCAGAAAGTCGTTGTTTTATGAAAGCTTTGTTAACGGTTCCGTCAGCGTTTTGCCATCCAACGGCCTTGGAAAAACAGACAGAGTGGGCTTTAAGATTTGCTGGTGGTGTCCCTTGACCTTTGGATTTTCTGAAGGCTTTGTAGGCTTCTTCATCGATGGCCGTGGCAGGATCGGTTTGGCATTTCTCATGAGCTTCTTTGAGACGCTGTTTGACTTCGTCTACATCCGCCTTAGGAATTGAGAATTTTTTTAATTTCTTACTAAATTTTATTTTATTTTTTATAGGTACTTAATGTGGCAATGAGAAATGTATTAAGGGCACATATGCCTTGCATAATAAAAACATAGGTATATACAGTTTAGCTATATAATTTCGTGTGTGATATGCCCTACAGTCTACACTTTAATATGGTTATCTTTAAAGGCCCTATTTATGCATTTGGAACAAATTAATAAAAACATTGTTGGTATACAGGGTTATTCATGATGAGTGGCCTATTAGAAGTATCCGGAAAACCAACGAGAAGATTATTTTAAAAATTTCACACTTGTACTTTATAGCCAATCAGATGCCTTTATTTTTCAACGTTACCATAGCAACAGGTCGAATTTCCGGACATTTTTTGCCTCCAGGCTAAGCTGGAAGTTATTACACTGGAAATCTTTTTGACATATGTCATAGGATAAGCCAGACAATTTACATTATTGCATTATTGTTTGGATATTTTATTCTAAAGTTTGGACTTTCACTAATAAAACAACTTTATATGGTCGATGACATATAACATATTTACTTTTGATAAATAACGAATTATTCAAATGTAGCAGCTAAGGCATCAAAATATTTTTTAAGTTCTTGCATTACTTCTTCCTTTCTTTTATGTTTCAGGAAGTAGATATAGTATTTGGCCACTATTCTGATTACTTTGGGTTAATTGGTCCATGAAAGAAGATTCTTGATAAACTATTTTCTTAACATTAACAAAGAGACTTTTTTAGAAAGAATATAGACAGCGGCCTTTTCTACTACTTTTGTTAGGCAAGGCAATGTTCTGCAGTTTATTTTAATATCGTAAATCTTCTTAAAAAAGACATAAAGTGCAACTCTTTAAATTACCCATTTTAAAAAAATCTTCACATATGCTTTGCGCGGTGTAATGTAATTAATTTGATAATTTAAATATAGTACATAATACCTACATAATGTACTCTCAGAAGTCAGGATAAATTTTCTGCAGTTCCGGCAAGTTTACTGATATTAAATGGGGCAAAATTTCAACTTTCTGAATCTGATAAAGTATATCTCTAGTTAGTAAAGTTCACGGAAATTAGTTTTTTTCTAGGTAACAAAAACTCCTACATGATCGTAAGTAGGCGGTAGTTAATTAAATTGGCAAGTTTTACTTAATAAAATATACTTCCCTGAATTTTAGTAAATTAGGCTTAAATAAAAATAAAATTTTAATATGTTTTAAAGAGAGTGCAAAAGATTTTACTTTACTAAAGTTTTAGGAAAAGTTTAATTTTAAACCCAAAAAAAAAATGTTTTTTTATAAGAACCAAAATTATACTTCGCTATAATTTTCTTAAACAAAATTTATGCAGGACAGTATATCATTTTGAAACAATGTGTAGATATTATTTAAATTTACTTAAGTTTGAAATAGTAGTTTTTCTCATATTTCTACGCACAACTAAAAAATTTCAATAAAAATGAAAAATCAAATTTTTTTTTGAGTGCTAAATTTATATTTTAGGTTTCTAAAGTTTTAGGAAGTTATGTTGTTTCAGTTTTGCTAAGAAAATGGGTCATTCATTAATTACTAGGTATACCATTAAATTAATGTTTGTCCAGTTTATTTGTATGACCTAAGTCATAGTGGATAAAAATTGAGTAATAGCTATAAACAGTAAATGCAATTAAGTAATAAAGCCAGCATATTTTTAAATAAAACAATAATTTATTAGGAAACTTTAAGCAACCTTATTTTAATTTTTATCTATAATTATTGTTTATGTTAAACGTATAGTTGTTATAGACAATGGTTGGCTCAGCAGTTGTCATAGTCGATGCCGAGATTGTAGTACTTATGGAACCAGAGCTAGGGGTACCCCTCTCATGGTTTGGATTACGTTTTTGTCATGGTCGATATCCATTTGAAGATATGATTTTGTTGAATTACTTTTATCCTGTAATTTTTATTGGTTGTTGTTCACTGACTCCTCCTTTTGGCAAATTCGATACAGCTGTCTCCCTACAAGAATGATTCGTTACTTTATTCCTTTTTGTATCAATGTCAATTGTTGAAGCCTTCTCTTTGAACCAAAAACAAATGATGTTTTACCAGCAGGGCAGTTTTGATACCACCCTTTGGCTTGCGGATGCTTCCAATTTGCATTTGGCGTTAAAAATAATCTATTGCATGTTACAAAATTGCCCCGTTTTTCACACATTCTTACAGGACATCCTTGAGGATCTGTTACATTTTTAATAAGCCAATAACTCTTTGATTTACCCTCCTTGTGAAGCCTAAGAAAAAGTTGGATTATACTTAATCCTGCCAGTGAAGTGGCCTTGATTGTCAGTTTCTTTCACAAAATATTCAATTTGGGCCATTGCCAAAATTTTCGTTGTAAACCATCAGGTGTGTTTTCAATAAAATGTTCTAGGATCTTATTATAGTCATCTTTATTTAAAGCAGCACAGCTGGATTTCCTTTTGGATGGGTTTTTCTAAAGCTGCCGACGTTTAGGGTTACGGGCAGCTCTAGCCCCCGCAAACTCCGGATCATAGAAAGGCTTAAATTTAATTTTAAATTTATTACAAAATATTTCTTGGATTTCTTTTGCGTCGAGTTCCACATGACCTTTACCACAGCTGTATTCTTCGGAGTCCTTTTAGTACTTTTTGTAGAGGCATTGCTTCATCTATAATGTCGTATGATTTTTCTTTACAAAACTTCAAAAATTTCCTCGAAACACTAGCTGTAGATCTTTTGGTATTGTGGTGCGTCAAATTCCCAACCTCACTTCTAATATTTTGTATATTTTCGTTTCCAAAACGCGATATTTTTAATATACAGATAACTAGGCCACCGTAAACTAAATCAACAAGAGGTCATGCGGGCTTTTCGTCATTCATAGCCAGTGGCGGCTCGTGGTCAACTTTTCAGGGGGGTCAATACATATAAACCACAATGAGTCATCTGAAAAAATCAGACACACAAAACAATAAAATGCCCTTGTTACTTCGCAACCGCATGTCCAGGCAGATAAATCGTTCATAGTTCTACGAAAATAACGATTTACTTCTTTGTTTTGGTCTTTATCCGTCTGCTGAATTTTAAATTTCGGCAAAGGTCGACTACTGTTCTTAAATTCGAGTCGTTTCTCAAAGCTCAGCTCGCCAATATAATTAAAAACGGATTATAAAGTCTTAATATTCTAAAACACTGTGGCTACCTATTTTAAAACATTAATTTAAACCACAAAATCAACAAACAAAATGTAAAATCTTCAAAATAAAATCTATAAAAATACGCAATCGTAACCACAACCTATCACACGATCCACATTAAACACATCAACTGACAAAAATATTTAAGTTTCCTCGGCGCGGCTGTTAAACCAAACTTTGCCAATGTTAGCCGTATTTTACCTATGCACCCCTATGCGAATTTGATCGGGAACACTCGGGAGAAGCTCGCCTCCGTTTATAACCACGAGGACAACGCGGGCCGCCAGCCGTGATCGAGTCCAAATGAAACGAAACCCCTCCGGAGATCGCGGTGCGAAGCAAGGATAGTGTGTCGCGGAATTAAAAGAACGGTCAACGAGTTTATATGCTTAAAATAACAGAGAGAATTTACAAATTTAAAAAAAATTGACAAAATATAAATTATGTATTATTTTATTTATTTGTTTCTGTTTGAAAATATTTATTGAGGGGTACATTTATTTTATTACCGTAGCAACAGGTCGTATTTCCGGACATTTTTTGCCTCCAGGCTAAGCTGGAAGTTATTACACTGGAAATCTTTTTGACATATGTCATAGGATAAGCCAGACAATTTACATTATTGCATTATGGTTTGGAAATTTTATTCTAAAGTTTGGACTTTCACTAATAAAACAACTTTATATGGTCTATGACATATAACATATTTACTTTTGATAAATAACGAATTATTCAAATGTAGCAGCTAAAGCATCAAAATATTTCTTAAATTCTTGCATTACTTCTTCCTTTCTTTCTTAATTCAGGTGTATACAACTCATCAGATTTCCATAAATGTTTATGTTTCAGGAAGTAGATATAGTATTTGGCCACTATTCTGTTCTGCTTACTTTGGGATAATCGGTCCAAGAAAGAAGATTCTTGATAACCTATTTTCTTGACATCCAGAAAGAGACTTTTTTGGAAAGAATATAGACAGCGGCCTTTTCTACTACTTTTATTAAGCAAGGCAATGTTCTGCAGTTTATTTTAATATCGTAAATCTTCTTAAAAAACACATAAAGTGCAACTCTTTAAATTACCCATTTTAAAAAAATCTTTACATATATTTTGCGCGGTGTAATGTAATTAATTAATAATGTACTCTCAGGATAAATTTCGTGCAGTTCCGTCAAGATTAGTGATATTAAATAGTAACATAAATAATTGTTAAAATGTCCTGAATCTGATAAAGTATATCTCTAGTTAGTAAAGTTCACGGAAATTAGTTTTTTTTTAGGTAACAAAAGTTAAAGATAGTGCAAAAGATTTTATGTTACTAAAGTTTTAGGAAAAGTTTTATCTTAAACCCAAAAAAAATGTTTTTTTATAAGAACCATAATATCATTTTGAAACAATGTGTAGATGTTATTTAAATTTACTTAAGTTTGAAAAAGTAGTTAAAATTTCAATAAAAATGAAAAATTACATTTTTTCTTTGAGTACTAAACTTATATTTTAGGTTTCTAAAGTTTTAGGAAGTTATGTTGTTTCAGTTTTGCTAAGAAAATGGATCATTCATTAATTACTAGGTATACCATTAAATTAATGTTAGCCTAGTTCATTTGTATTAGCTATATTTGTAATAGTTATAAACAGTAAAGGTAATTAAGTAATAAAGCCACCATACTTTTGAGTAAAACAATAATTTATTAAGAAACTTTAAGCAACCCTATTTTAATTTGTATCTATAGTTATTGTTTATGTTAAACGTAAAGTTGTTATAAACAATGGTTGGCTCAGCAGTTGCCATAGTCGATGCCGAGATTGTAGTACTTATGGAACCAGAGCTAGGGGTGCCCCTCTCATGGTTTGGATTACGTTTTTGTGATGGTCGATATCCATTTGAAGATATGATTTTATTGAATTACTCTTATCCTGTAATTTTTATTGGTTGTTGTTCACTGACTCCTCCTTTTGGCAAATTCGATACAGCTGTCTCCCTACAAGAATGATTCGTTACTTTATTCCTTTTTGTATCAATGCCAATTGTTGAAGCCGTCTCTTTGAACCAAAAACAAATGATGTTTTTACCAGCAGGGCAGTTTTGATACCACCCTTTGGCTTGCGGATGCTTCCAATTTGCATTTGGCGCTAAAAATAATCTATTGCATGTTACAAAATTGCCCCGTTTTTCACATATTCTTACAGGACATGCTTGAGGATCTGTTACCTTTTTAATAAGCCAATAACTCTTTGATTTACCCTCCTTGTGAAGTGTTAGAAAAAATTGGATTATACTTAATCCTGCAAGTGAAGTGGCCTTGATTGTCAGTTTCTTTCACAAAATATTCAATTTGGGCCATTGCCAAAATTTTCGTTGTAAACCATCAGGTGTGTTTTCATTAAAATGTTCTAGGATCTTATTGTAGTCATCTTTATTTAAAGCAGCACAGCTGGATTTCCTTTTGGATGGGTTTTTCTGAAGCTACCGACGTTTAGTGTCACGGGCAGCTCTAGCCCCCGCAAACTCCGGATCATAAAAAGGCTTAAATTTAATTTTAAATTTATTACAAAATATTTCTTGGATTTCTTTTGCGTCGAGTTCCACATGACCTTTACCACAGTTGTATTCTTCGGAGTCCTTTCTTTTCATATTGAATGCCTCGTCTTCCAATATGTCAGCTACTTTTTGTAGAGGCATTGCTTCATCTACAATGTCGTATGATTTTTCTTTACAAAACTTCAAAAATTTCCTCGAAACACTAGCTGTAGATCTTTTGGTATTGTGGTGCGTCAAATTCCCAACCTCACTTCTAATATTTTGTATATTTTCGTTTCCAAAACGCGATATTTTTAATATACAGATAACTAGACCACCGTAAACTAAATCAACAAGAGATCATGCGGGCTTTTCGTCATTCATAGCCAGTGGCGGCTCGTGGTCAACTTTTCAGGGGGGTCAATACATATAAACCACAATGAGTCATCTGACAAAATCAGACACACAAAACAATAAAATGCCCTTGTTACTTCGCAACCGCATGTCCAGGCAGATAAATCGTTCAAAGTTCTACGAAAATAACGATTTACTTCTTTGTTTTGGTCTTTACCCGTCTGCTGAATTTTAAATTTGGGCAAAGGTCGACTACTGTTCTTAAATTCGAGTCGTTTCTCAAAGCTCAGCTCGCCAATATAATGAAAACGGATTATAAAGTCTTAATATTCTAAAACACCGTGGCTACCTATCTTTAAAACATTAATTTAAACCACAAAATCAACAAACAAAATGTAAAATCTTCAAAATAAAATCTATAAAAATACGCAATCGTAACCACAACCTATCACACGATCCACATTAAACACATCAACTGACAAAAATATTTAAGTTTCCTCGGCGCGGCTGTTAAACCAAACTTTGCCAATGTTAGCCGTATTTTACCTATGCACCCCTATGCGAATTTGATCGGGAACACTCGGGAGAAGCTCGCCTCCGTTTATAACCACGAGGACAACGCGGGCCGCCAGCCGTGATCGAGTCCAAATGAAACGAAACCCCTCCGGAGATCGCGGTGCGAAGCAAGGATAGTGTGTCGCGGAATTAAAAGAACGGTCAACGAGTTTATATGCTTGGAATAACAGAGAGAATTTCCAAATTTAAAAAAAATTGACAAAATATAAATTATGTATTATTTTATTTATTTGTTTCTGTTTGAAAATATTTATTGAGGGGTCGTTGACAATTTGATCTAATTGAGGAGCCGCCCCTGTTCACAGCTGACTAAACAATAATTGAACAACAATATGTCGTTTGGCATTAACCTACTTGAAAATTGAGATGAAAAAGAAAACGGATTGCAATTTGTTAGCAGTTAGATAACTAAATACTAAGCTAAAAAAGTGCAATCTGTTTGGGTGTAATTTTAAATGCTTAGGAGTTAAACAGTTTCAAAAGGTCAAAAACGTCAATTTTCAAGCGCCATTTTCTCAAAAACCGTTGAATTTAGGTATAAGAAACATGAAACACAAAGTGTTTATTTAAAATTATTTGAAAAGAAAATTTATATTTATCTATGGTCAGAGCCAAATCTTTAAAATAATCTATTTATTGGTTTTCCAGATACTTCTAATCAACCACTCACCATAAATAATACTGTACATAGTCTATTTCAGAAATGAATAGAGTAATAAAATGGGGCATTTTGTCCAGTTCAGCTAAATTTCGGGGTTGTCCATAGGCGTAGGTAAACTTTGTTTATAGAAATAATAATAAAGATCCTTTTAAATCCCTGTCCTTGTGCATATCTAATGAGGTTTTATTACTCTATAGATTACATTTATTACACAATGCGTATTTAATAAGTTAGTGCTTAATAGAAGCAACTAATAAAACACAGATTATAAATACTTCCTAATTGTGTTTCAAACATGTTAGTATTTGCTATTACGCCATACTGTTAACAGTATTATAAGAATATTAATAAAATGGCGATATTCACTCCAATGAGATGTTCTAATAATTCTCCACCAACAGTAAGTCAAATAGTTATTTATACTATAATAAGGGATGTAAATAACATTTACCAGTCGAGGACTAGTTTGCGCCCGAGCGATAGCGAGGGCTGGCAAAAAAGTTTGAGATTGGTTAATGTACTTACATCCCATATAGTATATAACATTTTCCCCCTCCCTGTATTGTATGTTTACAAAAAAATGCTGGATATATTTTTGGATTTTCATTATTATTATATTCGATAGCATTCTCATTAAATTATGAAGGCAGTCGTGAGCCGTTGCCAGAGAAACATAAGCAGTCGAATTGTTTGATTCTATGTGGACAAAATGGGTGTTTCAGACATAGAAGAATCAGCGAATACGGCTTGTTTATCTCTACTGCCGGAAAAGTCGAAAAAAAGGTATGAAGCAGCATATAAATCCTTTAAGAATTGGTGCCAAACTAAGACGGCTACTGCAGTCTCAGAAACCTTGTTTTTGGCGTATTTCCACGAAAAAAGTGCTATATTGAAGTCCCCATCAAGCTTATGGTGTGAGTATTCGATGTTGCAGTCCACCCTTTTTATATATAAAATATATATATTTATATATATATATTTTTTGAAATAAAAATATATATAGACACAAAAAATCAAATGTATATATATAAGATGTGAATAAGTATATATATATATATATATACTTATTGTGAAAGTCGTAATGGTAATGGGAGTTGCTGGAGCGTGCCGTTCTAATGAACTCTGTGAAATGAAAATGGACAATGTTAAAATAAGTCAAGAGGTCATAATTGTGACCATTCCTGATTCCAAAAATGGAATGTCACGAGCATTTACAGTGACAAAAAGTGACGACACTCAGGTTTGTCATTTCAAAATAATTCAAAAGTACCTTGATGACATTTAATCCGTTCTTCTTTATGCTATATCAAAATGGAAAGTGCTTAAACCAGTCTGTCGTGAAAAATACGTTTTTGTCAATTCCAAGTAAAATTGCAAAATTTGTAAAGTTTAAGAACTTCAAAATGTACACTCTTTTAGAGAACATCGGTAACTTTATTAGCAAATACTGGAGTTGATGTATTAGCTATCAAGCGACATGGTGGATGGAAATCCGCTACTATTGCGGAAAGTTACGTAGCTGAGAGCGTCAATAATAAGAAGGAAGTAGCGAATTTTAGACAATAGGAAAGTTACGTAGCTGAGAGCGTCAATAATAAGAAGGAAGTAGCGAATTTTAGACAATAAGACCCAGCCAGAAGCCTCTTGCAGTGCTTCAACAGTGACAGAAACATTGGTTAGAAATGAAGGATCTGTGGAGTCAGAAAATGTAATACACATCGGGAAGAAACGAGAAAACGTGTTTCCAAATTTTCTTAATAATGTGAATAATTGTAATAATTGTAATTGTAATTTTTTAAGAAATACCCACGCTAGATAAAATTTTGATGCAGCTTGGCTAAGATCACATTATTACTTAGATAACTAGAAAACTCTTATAAAAAACTTTAAAAAATTTGGATTGGGAAAAGCATAACCGAAAAGCACTTTTACTGGAAAGCGATGAAATTGTTTGTTGGTGACGAAAACACTTGAGAAGTATAAAGCAGTAACGCAGGGAGCAACAGTAAATTTTTTATCTAGATGAGATGTGGATCAATGAAAGTTATATAATACAAAAAAATGTGTCAAGACAAAAGTAAAATCAATGCACGCCAAACTTTCATTGAAGGCCTGTCAACGGGTATAACAGTCCCTTCGGGAAAAGGGAATAGTCTTATAAATTGTAAAGATATGAAGGGAAGAGGAATGGTGGGAGCTTACCATGAGGGCATGAATTTGGATGTTTTCGGACACTATTTTGGAGAAATGATAAAATATCTTACGGCTGATTCGGTAATGGTTATGGATAACGCAAGATATCATTCAACTTCATCTTGGAGAAAACAAGAAATTGTCGACTGCCTAACTACCAATGGATCGATCAGACGGTGAACCCTTTAATTATAACGTCAAGAGGTGATGACTTAAAATATAATCTATTATAATATATATATATATATATATATATATATATATATATATATATATATATATATATATATATATATATATATATATATATACATATATATATATATATATATATATATATATATATATATATATATATATATGTATATATATTTAACTCCAATTTGACATTTCGACAGGTGGTTCCATGTCTTTTTTTTTATTTGATGTGTGTGACCTTTTAATTTACGTCTCATGGTAAGATAATTTTTCATTTTTTTAAATCTTAGATTATTTATTTTATGCAACATGTTTTAGGAAAAATAAAAAAAAACATTTTTGAAAAAGACATGGAACTACCTGTCGAAACGTCAAATTGGATATAAATGACAAAAAACTAAAAAATCCTTTTAATTTTATGAACGTGCATCCCAAGAAAAAAAGTACCTAATACAATATATATTTGAAGGTTCAAGAAAAATATTTTGCGAAACTATATATATATATATATATATATATATATATATATATATATATATATGTTGATTTTTACTCCTTCACGGATGAATTAATTTGTGCTGGGTGGTGATGTGAAAACAACAAACTACCATTTTTAGATGTTTTGGTCACAAAACTGCATAACGGACATTTCAAATACACCGTGTATAGAAAACCAACACATAGAGACAGATATTTAAATGCAAAATCACATCACCACCCAGCTTAAATTCAAGCTGTGGCAAATACTCTAATATCTAGATCCGTGCGACTAACTGAAACACAGACGAGACAAAACGAACTTAAGGTAATATCTAGTGCTTTAAAGAAAAATGGCTACACAAATCGCACCATAGAGAAAGCTATTAATGCACAGGTTTCCCGAACAACGAACAACAAAAAAAATATGAACCGGGAAAGCAACGAGTAGTCTTACCATATGTAAAAGGTACAACAGACAGAATCGGAAGAATTCTGAGGAAACACAACATACAAACAATACACAAGCCACAAACAACTATAGGTAAACTACTCGGAAACCCAAAAGATAAAATCAAACTGGAAAACCACGGAGTGTACAGTATTCCGTGCCAGGACTGCAAACTAACAGGCGAATATATAAGAGTATATATATATATATATAGATATAAACATATAACCTATATATATATATATATATATATAAAATGAATTTCGATGGGTGTAGGGAGATTGCCAATATAGAACATTATAAGACCAGAATAATCCGAGAAGCCATAGAAATTGAAAAACAAGGTGATTTGAATAAAAGGGACGAATCATTAAAACTACCAACAGTATGGAAGACAATAATTGACAAATCTAAAATCGCAAAAACTCTAGCGCAATTAGCGCAATAACAAAAGCACCATCCGGAAAACACGAATAACGACCAACGCCTGCGCAGATATAACCTTCGGCCCCGAGTGGGGGTATAAAAGGAAGTGTCGCAGTTACCACTACCACACTTCAGTCTCTATTCGCACGTGAGAAAGAAAGCTTCGAAAATGCCAAATATGATTTTGGCGAAACGTCAGCAAAACTGTTCTTTTCAGAACGACAGTAGTGAACGGATGTATACCCGGAATGAAAACACATATACTGATAAAAATGATTTGTTTTTTGTTTATTGACATTTGTCAAAAATATGACGTATTCGACATTTATTTTAATAGCAACATATGGCATGTGATAGAACATTTGAAAGCTCGTGTTTCACTCAGTATGTTCCTAGATTTTAGTGCAATTCTGCTGTGCTATTTCAAAATGGCAACCGTTCAATTGGGCGTGGAAAAAAGTATGGAATACCCCTAATAATTTGGTAGACTTCAGGTTTTATGGAAAATGCTCGGATACAACAATTTAGTTTTTTAGTTTCTCACATTCTGATAATTTGTATTTGTTTTTTTATTGACATCTGTCAAAAATGACAAATGTCAAATAATTGAGCAAGCGCCATTTTTAAACGGCACGACCGAATGGGACTAAAATCTAGGAACATACTGAGTGAAACCAGAGCTTTCAAATGATGTATCACATGCCATATGTTGCAATTAAAAAAAAGTCGATTACGTCATATTTTTGACAGATATCAATAAAAAAAATTAATAAATTTTATCAGAATGACTACCAAATTATTAGGGGTAGTCCATACTTTTGTTCCACGCACAATTGAACGGTCGCCATTTCGAAATGGCACAATAGAATCGCACTAAAATCTAGGAACATACTGAGTGAAATAAGATCTTTCAAATGATGTATCACGTGCCATATGTTACCATTTAAAAAAAATTTCGATTACGTCATATTTTTAACATATGTCAATAAAAAAATAAATAAAGGTTATCAGAATGTGATAAACTAAAATACTAAATTAACGTGTTCGAGCATTTTCCATATATATACAGATATATAAATTATATATATATATACTTTTTTTCCAATATATATACTATATATATATATATATATATATATATATATATATATATATATATATATATATATATATATATATATATATATATATATATATGTATAAGCAACCTACGCAAAAAGGTAAAAGAAACATTTGAGTTTTTTAAACGAAAAGTACAAAATTATGAGTTTGTTTAAAGTAAGCTGCTGGTAATTAATAAGATATACTGCCAAGCTTTTACGTATTTTTCCTCATACAGTTCAACATATATTATTAATTAAAAGTGATACATACTATTGATATTTTACATTTCATTTACTATAGTAAAGAAATATAAAATAAAACAGAAATAGTTCAGGACTGTTACTTCAATCTATAAAGAAATGTTACAGTAAAAACGTAGCAAGCATATCAAATATGTAAGTAACCAAAATGATTTTAAGCAACTTACCAAAACACATGCAAATGTTAGACAGAATGCAACCGCTAGGAAGAATTTCATTTTTACAATTTTTTAAGAGAAATTGACAATTTGTATTACACCTAACACTGTGCTTGAATAACAAGCCACTTTTTGGCCTTTTTTAATTTATAGTCATCCTGCTCGTGATATTCTTAGAGTAAACAAAAAAAATGATAATGAATTAAATAACACATATATAATCTCTTTCAGTTGCATAATTGATTACGTAACTTATTTTTATTCATTATAGAGCATGACAAAGAATTAAGAAATAACTTCCATGATAATATTTAATATTTTTTTATTTGTTTAATTGAGCCAAACATGAAAAAACATGTAAGTAACGTCCCTTTTTTCATCCACTGTTGCATATCGGTTAAATATGTCGGAGAATGATGAATGATGAATGATGTTTTACAAAAGTATTGCACCTACTGGATCCAAACGATATTATTTAGGATGTGATCTTAGCGCCACTTCCCACTCATCCATGGAAAGTGCTTTTAAGTCCCTAAATTTGTCACACTTAAACTGTCGACAGAGAACGATACTTCTCTTGTCTAATACAAAATTTAAAAAAACTGAAAACTGATAACGGGAAAGAAATCGCTTATCCATCCACAAAATCGACAATAAAATTAATATTTATAGACAAGTCCATAACAATAAACAAAATTAATATAATCTAAATTCATCAGAAATTTTGTCGGAAACTGATTTTAATAGGCAAATGGCCTAGTCGTAATATTTTATGGACAATTATTTTAGTTCGATATAAGTTTGAGATGACCCTAGAATTGCCAGTACGATTGTGTTTAATTATAACTATGCTAGACAATGGGCCACGGCAACATAACATTGGTTAAAAGAAGACACTTCTTCAAAAAACCTATTTTTGAGTGTTCAGATCTCGTGGAGCAAAGATCCCTGAAGATACCTTGTGCAACCGAAGGAGAAGCGTCGAATGTAATTCCAATTTGATACTGTCTAATCCCAAGAACCATAATTTCTTAATTAACCAAATCCATGAAAGCTTCTGTTCTATACAATGATTTCTATTGAGCGTATAAACGATTGGTACCGAAATAATCGCAGGTCTATAAGCTGACCTGTAGAGTGCCCAGATTTAACACCATGTCACCAACAACACAAACGAATAAGGTTGCTTCAATTTAAATTCAATCGAAGATATGACTGTTTATTAGTTTGCCGCTTAAAAATTATAATTTATTACAATAAATTTAAATCAAATATTAAAACCCTGCTTAAATGCGAATTTGTTTTAAATATTAAAATACGTTCCTGACGTTTTAACGACGCGCTAAATATTTAACGTTATTTTTATTAAATCGCCAAAGCAAAACCTCAACATTCAATTCTTAAATGATTTTTCGTACTATTTCTAACAGCGAAGCAATACGAAAAACCTGTGTATTTTGTACCACGCACAATTACTGTTACTCTCATACTATTATTTTTGTACCCCTTGGGGGCTCACTACTTGTGAATACGTGGTTGGCGTCCACGAGAGACACTTAGCAGGACTGTCACTTTGCTCCTTTGTTTTCGATTGGGTTTCCCTTTTTTCGCCTTTCTTCTTTTACCATCTGTACTTATTTCTATTCTTATCCGTCTTCCTTGACTAACTCTTCTCTTTTGTATGTCTCTTTCTTTTTTTTCCCTACCTTGTCTATATACATTCACATCTTGCCTGGCTGTACGTAAAAAGCCGTATCCTCTGCGTTAAAGGGGAAAAATTCATATGGACTTATAGGGGTTTAGGAGCAAGGCCACAGCCACTTATAAACTACTACTGCGACTCCTTCAGTAAGAAAATACAAATAATAAAAGAGCTAGAAAAAACCCAATATCACCAAATGAAGAAAATAATGAACTACTCTACTATATGAGAGATATTAGAAAATGATAACTTTTCAAAAATGTCACGTTTTACAATTTATAAAAGTATTAACCATAGAGTCTCAAAATGCAATCAGGTTAAAAAATGCAGAATGGTAATGTCTTCATAGAATTAGCTAACCCTATAGATAAGATTAATTTATTCAAAATAAATAAGATTCGTAACATGGATTGTAATGTTGTGTCTCGCCCAACTTGAACTATTTGAGAGATATTATAACATGTCATAAGTTAAAGTATTGCCAAACCAAAAAAGAAATTATAGACAATTGTACAGGCCAGAATTTTCCAGACATTATTTCAATGGCGCTTTGAAGGAGGAGGGGTAGAGGGGGCAATTACTTCCCCCCCCAGACACCCAATACCTAATTTTGAAAATTATTTTGCCTCTAATATTTTTAACAATAAATTATTAAACGGAAAATTTGATAGGTATTATTGTGATAATTTTTCGATGTATGAATAATATTCGACTAATTTTGCAATAACGTCTCGCACACGTAAGGCGTTTGGCAGTCTTAACCCCCCCCCCTCGCCACTGTCAGAATTAATACATGAAAACTCACGACGAAATGCTTTTGTTTTGTCTATTGGAGTACAAAGACTAAAAGTTGTAATTGCAAGGTCTCCATTTAATTTTTACACGGTAAATACTATATATTAGATATATTATCGTAATTTTGAAAGTATTAATAGTTACTATTTTATTTCCTAATATTCTATCATTACTTTAGTTTCTGAATTTTTAAAAATAAGATGATTAATAATTCATTAATTTCCTAACCAGTGTTCTGGAAGCGCCACTGCATTATTTACATTAAGAAAAAGATTAATGGTGGTTAATCCCACAAATCAGTACATCTTATACTTCACAAAGACATTCCTACCAGGATATTTTTATGTGGGTTATAGAAGATGTAGGATGCGACCTTACATCCCAAACCCTCGAATAAGTCTGAATTGTCAGCAGCTCGGGTATATAGCTGCCATTTGTCGTAATGAAGTAAAATGTTCTTCATGTGATAAGGCAAAACATGATAATGACTGTGCTCCTCCTCCCCACTGTGTGAAATATGATGGGGAAAATTCTCCTAGATATACAACATGTCCTTCAGAGAGCTTACATAACTTAGAAGATAATTACTAAGGAAAAGCTTAGCTATTTTAAAGCAAAAAAAATTGCGCGAGGAATCGGTCTAAATATGGATCCTTTTACTCCCAAGTTGCAACACAATCTAAATAATCTTCATCTTCTACTTAATTTATTTGAAATAAATTAGTAACGTGGAAACGGTGAAAAATCGAATTAAAATGAAAAAAACTATTCAAATACAAAAATTTATTTGATTACATGTGCTAATTCACATCGAAATTAGGACATTTAAATCTTATATCAGTCTACAGCACATAAAGTTACCGCAAGGAACTATACCAAGATTTATGAAAATAATTTAGGCGCAATGCTATGGATTTAGTTTATATCCCTGGTCATTTTGTAAGATGTAATGAATTTATTTCGTGTTTATGTTAGACACTTTCTGGAATATTTTGGTGCTAAATATTATGTGTGTATAAATATGCCTCGTTAGATAGATAAAGTTACTGGTATAATTCTTAGTTGGGGATCACTGTAAGTTTGTTTGACTTGAAGATATGGAAATTTTATTACATCTAAAAGACCCGGTACATAAACAGTTAAGAAAAAATTTCGGTAAATATAAATTATAAACATGTTATTCTTTAGAAGTATGTTTAATTATATGCAAAGCCCTGGTTGTTATATTCTATAATGTGTATTCCTCTCTTTTTAAATATTATAAATTGTGCGGTGTTGCCGCTTCTACTTTAAGCCGGTAGCATCATCCGCTTTCTAAATGGAATACCCTGTATATTATTGTATTTTTGTATGTTCCTGAACATTCTAAACACTTTTTATAATAGGTTCTCTATACCTAAATGCAACTGTTTTTGAGAAAATGGCTTGAAAATTGATATTTTTGACCATTTGAAGCTCTGTAACTCCTAAACGACTATGAGAGAAAATGTCATATTTTGACACCTCCTGTGTAACTAGAAATTAATGCAAGGATATAGATAATTTAAAACAAAGGTAAAAAAGCGAAATCAATTTTGTTGCAAGTTAAGTCGTTTGGTGGAGCTTCAGAAAGTCAAAAATGTCAATTTTCATAATATATAATATACATCGCACAATTTAAAATATTTTAAGATAGTTTTTATTCGTCTATGACTAGAGCCAAATTTTCAAAATTATCTCTTTATTGGTTTTCCAGATTCTTCAAATAGGAGACTGACGTGAAGACACAAATTATGATAACAAATGATTCAAAAGCAAAGCGATAAAAAAATGTTAGTCTTATTGTTTAAAACTGTTACTTCCAAATTATTTTATCTATATCTATGACTTTTAAATTAAAAGGTTATCTTGGTAAAATATGATGCAACATAATCTCTGTACACGTCGGTATTTACAACAAAACATACATATTGTAAAATTATGCAATTGTTTACCAACAGGCAATTAATTTTATATATATATTGTCTGTTTAAAATAATAAAGCTTTAAAAAATTGATACTTGCTATTCAGATGAATATACCCATTGGCTAAAACGATCACGTTATTTTTGGCAATGTAATTATTAAACCTAAGGTTAGTCCTTAAATATTAACACGAGAACCCGATAAGAACGGCAATTGGGCTCAATGGGACGTATTATGCTATGCTCATAGGAGACGCCTGAGATCAACAGTCCACTCTTTTTTTTTAAGAAACAAAACAGTTTATTGATCACTAAGGCGTCATATTGACATACCAAATTCTTGTCAATTTCTTCTACCTCGGCGCAGAATCTGCAGCATGTATTAACTCCAACCTTATTTTGGTGATAATACCATGGTCTACAGATAGGATGCAACCCTGCCGCCTCCGCTTTTCGCTGAAAGAATTGATGATTTGAGTTGGTTTATGACTTTAGTGATAGTTTATAGCTTTAATGATGGTTTTTATAGACGAACCTATGCTAAACTAGCGCAAACGGGACAGATCCACCTAACAGGATAGGTTTTATTAAAAAAAATGCTTGTTTTAATATAGACTCAGAAAGGTAATTGATAGACATGTGACTAAAGTAACATTTGTTGACTTTACTAAGATAAATCTTATTCTTATTAATTACGTTCCATTTTGATTGCGATAAATTAACCCATTAAAATGTATTAATTTGTACACAGTGACCTAAAGGATAATTATTATTAGAAGATATCCGTTGTTCAGATAAAGAAAGAAATGTTAAATATAAACTCCCTTTCTTTACAACAAACTTAAAAATTCCTAATCTAGCCTAATCCGCATTTTTATTAATTATAAGTTTTGTCAAAAAAAATAAAAAAAAATTCATCCGCCTGAACGGCGATTCCAACACATATGCGGTGCATCCAAAGCCGAGTGTCCTAACACTGGGCCAGGAAGCATATACTGAATATTCAATAAAATTTGTTTATTATGTCTACCGTATACGACCATAGTGAACGTTTCCCAAAGAATATTCTCGGAGACAGAAGCAGGGGTCTTAATTTTGCAGCGGCACCAAACCGCAGACCAGTTTTTGAAATAACTGCAGTTCCTAAAATCATCAACATTTCTCAGACTGAAACAGGTGAATTTTGGAATAAAATAAGGACCGTTTTCGATAAAGAGACAAATATACCAACTAATATATCCAAACAATAAGAACCTACACTTAAGCTTCTTCAGAAAGACAGTTCCATAAAAATGCTTCCTGCAGACAAAGGGAATGCTACAGTAGTTATGGAGACCAAAACATGTCCAGAATATTGACGAAAAGTAACTACAAAATACTACCTAAGGATCTCACAAGCGCAATCGACATCAAGGTATACAGGACACTGAAGAAATATAGTGCCTGTATTCCAGATAGGATATGCAGCAAGTTAATATCCTATTACATTTGTATGGCTTGCCAAAGATCCACAAATCAAACGTGTCTTTACGCCCAATTACTAGCTCCACCAAATGCTTTAGCCAGATTTTTATTAAATACCATTTAATTTTTACAAGGTAAGACAAATTCATTTGTTTAAAATTCGGACCATTCTTAAGCAAAAAGACAGATTTGTTAGTTTTAATGTAAAGAGTTAATGCACGAATGTCCCGATATGTGAATCAGAAACATAATTAGGCAAAAGTTGGGAGATAAAACAGTCTTTGAACGAACGACGTTGCCTCTAGATGGTGTGATGGAACTATTGAAATGCTGTCGCCGTAACACTTACTTTCGAGCGAAAGATAGGTTCTACTAACAGGATGATGGTCTTCCGAAGGAGCTATCCCTCTCTCCGGTGGCAGCATATATTTATAGAGTTGTTCGAAGAGTACGCAAAAAATAATGCTTAAATCAAACCTAAACTTTGCTATAGATATATGGATGATACTTATATTAATTGAACTGTAATTATTTGAAGAAATGTTTCGTTCACCTAAAAGAGGGCATCATAAAGATACTGTACAAGAGAGCTGTAACAACTTGTAATAATACTGTTGTAGAATGGCTACTCTGAAAGATTCATTCGTAATACAATATCAAAATTACATACATCATACTACGACATATTTCGATCTACAAGAAACAACACCATTTCGCACATTACTCTATATTAAAGAGAGACGTGAAAATAAGGCATAGCGGAACATGTCTGGTCAAACAAACACCGGATGCAGTAGTCGAATGCATAGGGAGCAGCGTTGGCAAAAAGGAAAGTTTATAGAAGCAGCTTTCATAGGAATGAACCAAGGCATATTCAATAAGTTTAGCGTGGATATTCCAAACATACGGAAGCCTCTTCTAGCTCCAACTGACCTAAAATTTTACTTTAAGCCCGAAGCTTTAAAGCTAGCATTTAGTTTACACTTGAAAACGACTGGAGATAGTTATAATATAGACAATGCAAGTCCGACAGAACGAGTTTAATAAATGATATTAGATTAAAAAGTCTATATATTTAGACATGCTTTCTTACTATTTGGATACACTCACTACGTAATATTTATATTCGACTACTCACGCTTGTCAGGACTTGGTCGCTGCTTTTTATTAAAAAAAGCACGTCGTAGAGGTTAGTCCGGTAAAACGTCTTATCGTGTCAACAACATTATTATGCTGATATCTTTCACTTTCTTCCTCGGAAAGCTTATAGGCAGTTTCCGCTATCAACTTTGACCTGTATAACCTATATGAATTTTCTAGTAAGCATTGCCTACAGCTTGATTCTGCAAAATCGGTTGTTATAGATTCTCTAACGTACTTAAAAATAGCACTTTTATAAATAACGAACAACTAACATCCTATCGGCAGTACAATAATCTAGGAATGATCTTGGATTAAGACAGCACATAAGTAGATGTATACAAAAAGCTTTTTTTAAACTTAAAATCGATTTTTCAAAAAAGACATGTACTTACGAAAGAAACTAAAATTGTGTAATGTAAAGCGTTGGTGTTATCCCGTGAACTATTGTGATGTGGTATATGGTGCGAGTTTAAGAAAATACGATAATTTGCGAATTCAAAAACTACAAAATGTATGATTGATTCATGGTATAAGAACGAGGAATACTATACAGCATACTCTCAAAATGACCAAATGGTTAAATATATATCATTAAGACTAAAACACCCCCATGCCTCTATAACACATTACGTTACCGCACGAATATTCACTCTAACCCCTCCCCTACACTCCACGGAATTTTTCAAAAGATCATTTTCTACCAGATTGTAAATATAATGAATCAACTGTACGCTCAAATAATAAACAGTAGTTTAAGAAATACATTTAGAAATAAGATCTATAACAAATTGTATCTCGCATGTTGTAAATGTTAGAGCTCAATTATAATAATAATACATTGTATGTTTTTTTTATGCAATTTTTAGTGTTAGGTGGAAGAACAGACCTTCATCGCTTAGTTTTTCTAGACATGAAGGTACTGAATCTCGCTCTTCTTTTTCTTTTATTGCCAATTATTATGTAAATGCTGTTTAAATAAAGAACTTTATTATTATTATTACTTTTAAACCGAGTGGTCTAAAAATTTTATTCTCTTAGCTTTTTAGTAATAAATTTTTCCTAGATCCCTAAAGCGACATTGTTATGTTCAAAGCAACAATCATAATAACATTAAAAAAAGTTTTTCAAAGCTGGCTAAAAAATTCTATTAAATGTAAATGATTTCAGAATAATGGATGGATTTATTAAAACGCACCGGTAACTAATGGACATAATCCATAACAACTGAAAAACTGAAGTTATCTGAACTTTAATATTGAAATATCAGTATTAAAGTTTAATACAGAAATATTTTTTTTTCAGCTAACGTATTTTAATTCCATATATACTCGTCTAAATAATAGTTAAAATTTTATTCGTCCCAAATAAATAAATGGCTAAAAGTAAATTTGGAACATTTTTGTTTTAAAATTATTTTTTACATTTAATTATAATGTACCTAACATTTAACAACTTACCCCAAGTCAATAAGCACCCAACTTGGATTCGATAAATATCTCACTGCACTGAAGAAGAATCTGAAATAAAAATAATATAACCTTCAGGTTAAAGATAACATTAGATCTAGAGAGATGTTAGGTGTTGAATGTGAAATAGCAGTAAATAAAATAGGTAATGATAACTATAAACATATATTAGCTCAATCAATTACTTCAATACCTTGGAATTTGTCTAATGAACGATTATCAAACAATTATAGTTTAGTTAAAAATATTAACAATAAAATGACAGAAGATAATATTGTATTCACTAGGGCGGATAAAGGAAAAACCATTATTGCAATAAAAAGAGAAGATTATATTCAAAAAACTTCAGAATTTCTGAATCCGGATAAATTTCAAAAGATCGATAAAGATCCGACAGAAATATATCAAAAAATTATAAAAAATGTTATTAAAGATAGTAGCTTACTTGATGATGAAATTAAATATAAATTAACGATAATGAATCCACAAGTACCTAAGCTATATTCATTTATTAAACTGCATAAAGGCAATATGCCCATTAGACCTGTAGTGTCTTATGTGACAGCTCCAGCTCACACGATTTCTAATAAATTAATAGACATTATTAGTACATTTTGTAATTTTAAACCAAAATTTAGTATTAAAAATAGTTTAGAATTAATTAACAATATAAAAGATGTTACAATCCCAAATAATGCCATATTAATCTCCTTAGATGTACAAAACTTATTTCCTAGTGTCCCCCCTATTGAAGCTATTAACTTAGTCGATAATTTATTACTCAAAAATAAAGTTAATCATATTATTAAGAATGATATATTGGATTTGTTAACAGTGTGTGTAGATCAAAATTATTTTGAATTCAATGGCTCCGTGTATGTAAGTAAAGAAGGTTTAATAATGGGTAATCCTTTGAGACCTATACTAGCAGAAATATTGCTAGATAATATTGAACAATTAATGTATAATCACCCATTAAGAAATAAGTTCATTTATTGGTATAGATATGTAGACGACATACTAGCGTGTTTCACGGGAACAGAGAGACAACTAAGGTTATTTTTAGATTTTATTAATAATTTACATAAAAATATTAAATTTACGTTAGAAGTAGAACAAGATAAGACAATAAATTTTTTGGATTTAACAATTATGAACAATAATAATAAACACGATTTTCAAATTTATCATAAACCATCTTACACAGATATAACAATACATAAAACATCAAATCATCCTTTTGCACATAAAATGGCAGCTTTCAACAGTTTTGTACATCGTTTAATTAGTATACCTATGTCATCAGATAATTATAATAAAGAATTGAATATTATAAAGCAGATTGCTGTTAACAATGGCTATAGTCCTAATATAGTCGACAAAATAGTAAATAAAAAACAATATAAAAAAGCAATCAATTTAATCTATCCAAATAATAATTTAAAAGATATAGCCAAATTTAATACAATAACATATACAGGCAAAATTAGCTCTAAAATCAGTAAACATCTCATGAGAGCAGATTATAAAGTTGCCTTCTGTACAAATAATACATTAGGGAAATATATTAAAAATAATAAATCCAAGTCTGATAAATCTAAAAAATCAGGGGTATACGAATTAGAATGTGGTTCCTGTGATAAAGTTTACATTGGCCAAACGGGTAGATCTTTCAATAAACGTATAAAAGAACACAAATTCTCATATAATAAAGAAAAAACAGACTCCAATTACGCTAAACATTTAATAGAAGCAAAGCATACATTTAAAAACGAATATAAAATTTTGCATAGGGCTAATAAAAGCTACAAATTGAACCATTTGGAAAGTTTAGAAATTAACAAGAGGAAAACCCGAAATATTTTATTGAATGATCAGTTGGACTTAAATGGTTCCCCTTTGTTAAATCTTTATACCTAAAGGTGGGTAAACACCGATATTGTTTTATTGACACCATTAAGATTTTTATATATTTTTTTTTTATATTTGGTACAGATTTTAGTGTCAGTTTTAAGTTAGCTTTCGACAAAGACACAGTGTGTCGAAACAGCTGTCAAGCAGAAATAAATAAGTGGAAATTAATAAACTAAACGTGTTTATTTTGTATACTAGTGTATAATGAATTTCCATCAAGTAACGGCTACATCGATAAGAAATAATATAAACTAGAAATGGATGGTTGCAAGTGAAAGAAAATAATTACAGAATTTGTAACGTGATAATTTCGGACTTATAGCATGCTAATAATAATATTAAACTATTTAAATAATTATATAATAAACAAATTTTTAGATAATAATACTACTAAATATTAATCATTTTTGAATTTACAATTTTGCTTTCCTATCACGTTTGTCTTTTAAAACTACGAAAACTTCTTTTAATGCACTATGGATTTAATATGTTAATGATTATTCTTGTGCGATTCTGCCGTTTCGATTTTTAGAGAACAGAATTTTGGATTCAGTTAGTGCGAACTGAAATAAAACAAGTATATTAGAATTACACTGTATAGGTCCGCGCAACTGATCGATGTGTCACGACATCTCCAGGTCTCGTTTATCAATAGCCTGGCTTACGGTTCGATTATCGATTTTTCTGTCGTTAATTTTGGAAAGGTACCGCGGTGGAAGTGGACGGTCGGGGCAGTTTCCTCGGTCTCCTGCACACATCGCAGTATTCTATCAGGCGCATTTGGTCGTATCGTAGGTTCCTACAAAAGAGGGCGCTACATTGTCAATTTTGGGAAAGAATTATTCAGATGAGTCGGATGCATTATGGCAGGTCTAGATTTTGTTATTATTTTCGAGGGCTTACAATGGTGTAATTTGGGGTTCTTTTGGAATGCCCAAGTATAGTTTTGTGAGTGATTTTTTATGATAAGTTTTCCGGTAATATTGCCCTCCGTGATGCCGACGTATTTCTAGTCATTTCTAGTTTTACCGACCGGTTCCTGTGGTTACAACAGCAATCTGTGACCGTAGTTGCCGGATCATGAATAAGTTTCCGATCCCGTGACTGCAGAATTTTTATATCGGATGTGACATTTTACCTGACTGTGGCTCTGAAACAATGAATTTTATATATTGTTTCTATTTCTCGGATTTGACCTTTGGATATTTAATTGACGGATATTTGCTGTGCCTTTGGTGTTAAGTATGACTGGTTGCTTATTGATAAAGAATTGAAGTCTTAACTAGGATTTTATGAGTGGAATCGTGGCAACATGGCGAGACATTTTGGACCTGTTGCTCCAAAAATTTGTTCCTGCTTGGTGAGTCTCAAGTCAGCAGTGTGGTGCGCGGTCCATTTTCTGATGCCTTCATCATAATTTTCAAGTAGAGCCTGGCTTGATCGTATTTACGAGATTTATTGATGAGCATCTTTTGCGAAATAGTTCCTGTTTGGATTTGAAAGTTCTAAAGTTGTTATTCGGGCACTTTGGGGTTTTTTTTGGACAGAGGAAGTTCGCACCCACGAGGGAGAATTGTGAAAATGGCCGCCACACTCTAAAATCCTCGTTCCACCATCTTTAGAGGATATCCTCCTGCTGACTTGCCATATTGGCACCTGGAATAGCAGATTCCGAGTCAAGACTTCGTAAGAAGCCCACTGCACTTGTCCAGACCATCGACAACCACTCGTTGATTCCGTTTTTAGCATTAGGCAACTGCTAGACCCAGACTCCATTTTGGTTAGAAAACCCTCAGAAGGAGGGTTTTTTTTTTTTGGTTTGGATATTATTCCAAGGGATTTCCGTCACGACGACGATCAAGTCCTGTAATTTGGATTTTTCTTTGGATCAGTTATTGGGATTGCCAACTTGCCTGACCAGGCAAGAGACTCACTTTCAGCATCGGAGCTGGTGCTGCTCCCACCTGTATACGCCTGAGTCCAGGTGACATTTCTTCGCCTGAAGGTCTGAACAGCTAACGGCCACAGCTATTGGAGGACGTCCAGATAAGTAACCGTAGCAAATAATTAAAATTTCCAACTATTATATCTTTTGCAAGCTAAATTCCTCGATACAGTCAATTAGCCAATTTATTAATTTGTTCTTCATATTTACAAATTCAAATTTAAATTAATTTTTCTCACTAAAAATCAAAATCTATTTACTAATTTTAAACTAAACTTTTTACCTTATTATTGAGCTGACTGGCTTATCGAGTGGCCTTTAATAACTTGTTTTGATTCTATTTATAATTTTTGATGTATTTCACTGACTTGCATTTGATTTTGCACTCACGATTTATGGCGTCATAATATCGACCGTGGTACTATATTTTTATATATTCCTGCATACTGTTGACCATTGTCATATTTATATTTTTTTTATTATTCATTTTCTTGTGTACAATATCGATTTCTCTTAAGCTGCAGGTAATTTTAATAATTAAGATTAGAAGCTTAGTACATATTATAGCTGTATCGCTGTTGGCCCGCGTTTGGACCATACCTACATATACTATTATTGTACTTGAAATAACTTTTGAAAAAAAAAAACAAAAAGAACAACTTATTTGATATTAGTATATGATTTCAAACAAAATTTTGCGTTTTACTGCTGCTACCTACCTACAAGTGAGACCCTCATATCTTAATTAATTATTTGGTATTCTGTGAAGGTAAGCTCATTGGTATAAGATAATATTTTGGTTTTTCGTTGCTTGGAATCGCTAGAGTTGTGCAACACTGGGCGATAATTCGTAATTATTATCGGCCTAGTACTTCATTAACTTATTTGATAAAGTAGAGTAATAATTAATTACGTGGCGCAAAATATTTAGATCTTAACCCAGCCCTTCTCCACTGTTGCTGTCGGCCTCTACTATTATTCTCCCCAGCTTGTTCCAACTCTTAGGGTCTCCAACGCCTTGATGAATTCGAAATTCAGTATACTTTATTGATCATTAAATAAATATCCGGTAAGTGAAAATTTTGTGCCATAAATTATGGAAACAGCATAATTAGTCTGGTTTCAAAACCGAGGTTCTGCGACCGGCGCACATTGTGTTAAATCGGCCGTCTAGCACGACATAAGTCCCAAATGTAATTTTGCAATTTTCTTAACATATTCTAGCAATCTATATTTAAAATAGTGTTACTGATAGAAAAATGGAATTGAAAAATAAAAATGTAATTTCAGTTCTCGGAGGGGAGGCCTTAAAGTTAGTAGATATTTTAAATCTGAAATTAACATGTTTCTATACATCATTTTCAAAACAGAAAATATGATATTAAACATAGCAAATATTTTTCAAATTTCTTACATAAATACTGTTTATAATCAAACTTTTTTACGGCATCAAAACTTTTGAAATATTAATGCACTTATCTCAGTATTATGGGGTCTTTTTAGGTATTACTATATTTACGTACTTTTTTTAACTTATAGAGCATGCAAAAAAAAAGTTAGTCAAAGTTTGGTTTAATTTTTATATAAAAAATATGAAGAAGGATCCCTTTTAACCAAAAACCGAAATATTAGCTGCTTATAGGTGCCCATTCGAGTTTTATATGGCTTTAAGTATGGCTCCTTAATTACTATTGACTGCACCAAAAAAAACTGCACGATTTTTATATGACTAGAACTTTATAAAAAATCGTCCGAGTATAATAACGGTAAACATTTTGCAAAGACTAAGGTACAAAATTTCGTAATTTTGTAATACAGCTGTCATTTTTTTAAAATTCAAGATGGCGAATCCATTTTAAAAATATGGATATTTGATCCCTTTGTAGAAGTTTTATACGCAACATCGTGATAAAACTAAATTAACAGTTATACTGACACATTATTTCCAAGTGAAATTATATAACACTTTTAAAATTCGCTAAATAACTAAGATATAATTTTATAAAACCACACTCCCTTTAATTTTTTTAATATTGGAAATGAAATTTTCAAATAAAAAACTAATCAATTAGGTAAATTTTAACGGCTTTTCTACCTTTACAAAAATAAATCTTAAACGAAGATTTCTCTGAAGCTACCAGTGCAGTGCCAGTAATTGGCATTTTTGTACAGATAATTTCATAAAAATATATAAAGTGCAACATATAAAATAAATATAAAAATATATTAAGTGCAATATCTAAAAAATATCGAATTCATTGTATAGGGCAAATAACAAAAACAATTTATTTATCAAGAAAAGTATACCTAACTAATTAATTTTTATTTAAACGTTTTATTACCAATATCAAAAAAAAAAAATAAGGGGTGCTTGGGTGCAGGTGCATACGTAGTGGGCTTTTATAAAACATTATCTGGTACATAATGTTTAGTCTAAAAGTTCTTTTATTGTTTATGTAATGAATAGAATAGAAACTCAATGATATTTTGTATTTACAATTCTACATAAGTTAAACAAAAAAATATTTGACAAAACACCCCGTATACCTTACCTATCAATATTGTAATATCTAAATGAACCTACACAATTTACAGCTTAATTTTTTATACTTCATATAGCTTTTAGTTAATAATAAGTTGTAAAGTAATGATTTATGCATTTTGACATCAATTGTGTTTTTAAGTTACACAAAAACATTAAATTTTTATTAGAAACTGAAACCATTTTAATGACCGGCATCTTGTTTACATTTTTTTGCAAAAAATCTTGTTATCTATCCTAAAAAAGTATTATATGAAATTTAAAAACGTTTCCCTAATTTGTCTTTTATAAAACCCTGGAACTGATGCTAGAACCTTGGCTTCTATTACATTTACAATATGGCCATTGGTATACTGGTGTTCCGCTATAGCAAATTAAACTATTTTTTCCTTTTAATACATCGTTCATGTTCCTTAAGTCCAATTGATATTGAGCGTCATGTTTCTCCCACATATACGTCTCCACAGGAGCAAGGAATTTTATATTCTCGTTCTGTTTAAAAAGGTACAATATCTTTCGGGGATCGCAAACATTCTCCAATCTTCTTATGTGTATTGAAGATTGTACAGGGTGGTTCACTTAAGATGCTTGCACTAAGACTTAACGCAACAGAGGCGGTTAGAAATGCTATTGCGAGAATTGAAACCATGTATACTACTTGTATTGCCAAAGACGGGGGTTATATCGAAAAGGTTTTGTAATAAGTAATTAGTTACTTTCTTTCTTGCATTACTTGTTGATTTAATGTTAAATTAAATTATAATGTTAAAAAAAACTTAGAATAGGATATTATTTAGGTTTAGTTAGATTTTTAACAAAAATACCTGAATTATTATGGAAAATTGGTCATAACTTCTAAACTACTAATTCTTGGAATATAAACTATAAATATGGAATAATGCAGAATTAAATCCTAAACACAATAAAAGTGCTAAATACAGGGTATTCCATTAAAAAAAATTCAGTTTTTTTAGTTACAAAAACATTTTTTTGATGGTAATTTGTGACCACCCTGAATAATGGATTTTCACTCTTGATAGGTCAGAGGTATTAAATATTAACCACTCCCATGGATTCATAACCAAAATTCACAATTTTAGTCTTCAAATGTGAAAAAATCACATTTTTCCAAAAACCCGTTTTTCCGAAAAAAATTAGAACAGTTAATTTTTCTCAAAAACTACTCAAAATTTCGTATACTATGTAATGACAAAAAATACTCAAAATCAAGCGTAGAATTAGAATTTCTAAAAGTATTTATACCATTTCATTAAAAAGAACAGTTGGTTACTGTCCTGACACAATGGAACACCTTGTATACATAAAAATATTATAAAAAAAAATTAAATTAGGGTCAATTACTTTTTGTATTTAACTTCTTTTTCTTAGTGTCTTATTTAATGAGATAAAGTATAGGAGCATCTTAAGTGGACTACCCTGTACGTATGTTGGACTGCCGAAATAATCGTTCTATTTTGTCTGTAACTCCTTATTATTCTCCTTTCGCGAAGTTGGATTATAATATCATTTAATTGAAAGCATAATATCTTCAGTTCAATGGCCATTATCTCTCAGAGGTTTGGTTAGTTTCGATGTTTCCGATGTTAGAGAATCTTGGTCAGAAATCAAAATGGCTCTAAATACTAGTGAGTTAATAACCGATTTTGTTTATGCTGGATGGTTGCAATTTGCATTAAAGTATCTGTTTCTATGCGTCGGTTTTCTATACACAGAATGTCCTAATGTACTATTTTCCTTCCTTCGAACAAATACATCTATAAAGGAAATCGTTCCATTAGATTCAATTTCCATTGTAAATTTAATATTATGATGTTGTTTATTAAAGTGGTCCAGAAATATAAAGATATTATCCTGTCCCTGAGGTCAAACACCAAAAGTATCAACTATATATCTGAACCAATGTTTTGGTTTTATTGGAGCGGTTGTTAGAGCAATATCTTCAAAGGCCTCCATAAGGATATTCGCTATTACAGGTAATAGAGGAGATCCCATAGCTGCCCCTATTTTTTGATAAAAAGTTCCATGAAAAATGAAATAAGTAGATCTGAGACAAGCTTCCACTAGGTCTTATAAGTTCTTATCAAGATTATTATGATCCAATTTGTCTGATATAATGGAAATTGAGTTGTTGACAGGAACATTTGTGTATAGTGATCCTACAACGAAACTGACCAAAATATTTTCGTGAACCAACTGGATTGCCTTACGTGTTTCAACGAAATCTGCAGAGTTTTTTTATAAAAGAATCTGCTTTTCCAGTAAATAGATTAAGAAATTTTGAAAGATATTCACCTAGTTTGTATGGTGGTGGGAGACTGGATGCGTTAATCAAATTGTTGACGCGTCTTTCAATTCTACTTGTAGGGTCTGCCTGCATAACATTATAGGAGTTACCTTTTCCACGTAATCCGTTCTGCCCATGACGACTGTGGCATTGGCTTTATCTGCTTGAAGGACCAAAATGTTTGCGCAGCCGGGAAAGATATCTTTAATATGTTTTTTTAAATTTATGTTTATAAGATGAGAATGGTGAGATGTTTTTAAAATTATTTCTAGATTACATTAGACTTTTATTACATTAAATATCATAACGAACATGAACATTATTCGAATACACATAAGTTTGTCAATTTTTGGAAACTAAAATAAAAGACATGATCGAAAAGTCTTTCCGTCTAAAAAACTTACAATTTGAAGCTTGGTTTAGCTTTTTATGGCCCTGATTAATAGTACATAAAAATTTATTTTTCTTAGAAATGACCAAATTCATACAAAGAAGCTGTCTACATTTAGTGTTTTAGAAAATATTTTATTACATTATTTTAAATGGCATTCAGATATTCAAATCACAATTAATACACTAACCAAGCAGTTTTTATAAACTCGGTAACAGTAATCTGTATCATAAAAAAAGCATCCTAATTCATAAGGATTAAAATTGCATGTCATAATTACGCCCTTGCTGCTGAAAGAATTTGGCTGACAGGCCACTACTTCGTTTTGTTTGTATATACGAATTTTACAGGATAGAAGACTGAACTGAAATAAATTTTAAAACTTGAATATTGTAAACTGATCATAAGTTGTAAATCGGCGAAACTGATTTATTCGAACTCGAATCTTTTTAATGCATTTTTGTTTTGCGTTACACTAACCTCACAACAAACACACCATTATCCCTATTCGGAACATGCCTTGCAATGCTGTAGGCGCAATGATCCATTTCTGTGAAACGACGATCATTTAGCTCATTTTAGAGCTCATAAGGCTGCCATATAACAGCGAGCCCTGTGTAGGGCAAAGGTACAAAATGGATGCACTGAAGCAACCACTTCGCTGGCTTATACCACTACCGGTACTGAATTATACTGTTGATTCCTGACTTTCTCCGGAAGACATAATAAAACCTCATAAAACCATTAATATACTGGGTGCTGCATTACGTCATAGGTTTCATGATCAAGTCGTTATTTACAAAAGATTAATATGAGGCGTAAAACAATTAATTTCATATTATGGATGGCTTCCAAGTTATAGAATATCTAGTCAAATGTTCCATTCTATTAACTTTTTAATACTGAAACTTTACAAACTAAAAAAAAAGGTGAAAAGAAAAACATGAAATATCATCAGCAGAGCAAGAAACAACTGATGTAATTATATTTAACCTTAATACACATTAAGGTTAAATTAAACATGGAATAAACATCCTGTGCTTGATTCAATTTATAAGCCAAAAAAACGTAAATATTATAAAATAAAGAAATTTCAGTCAGTGTCGGCACCATTGAATCCCACACTACCAGGGCACTATAAAAAACTAAAAATAGTCACTTCTAAGAATCAAACTGCATATTGCATTTCTTATCTCCAACGGCTCGTGGAGGCGATATAAGGCAACTCATGGAAACCCGTTAAAATCATCAAAACAATCAATGAAAACTTTTTTTGTAAGGAAATAGGTAAATAGCCTGTACCCGAAACTTCCTTCGTTATGATTTTTAGCGGTGGGATTTATTTGTTGTTTTATTGAAGAAATGTTATTTTCGACCAATTGTGATATTATGACAATACCCTTGGTAACAATTATACCAAACGTTTTAATCTGATGTAGATAGGGCTTTTTAAACACGTAAATTTCTTGTTTGCTTGCATAAACACAAACGAGTAAACAATTTAAGTTTATAGCATAATGGTCATTTTACTACCAGTTCTCGCTAATCGTTGGCTATAAGTTAAACGTTGGTTTTCCTAGGAAACAAAAACAAATGATTTTAATGTCTAGTTGTTTCCCTTCTCAGCTTTAAATCGATGTACAATATTTACGCGGTAATAAACCATTTTATGGGTTGACATAAAAAACAGGTGAATGTACTAAAAGTAACACAAGAGAAATCGAATTTTAAGAAAATCAATTATGTCGTCTATATGTGAAAATACCTGTAGGTCAGTTTTACTAATTTTTAGTCATATAATTAGAAAAGAATAGTTTGCGAAAGTTTTTTTTTTGCTGAAGAACCTTCAAAAATATTATTGCGATTTGCTAATAACACTGGCTGACAAGATTTTTCTAACACAGGCCAGCTCATTATTTTCACAATGGAAATACGTACCATTTTTTAATAGCCTAATTAGAACCTTTTATATTGGCAGGTAAACAATTTTATTGTGGGGCGGCTAAAATGGGTCCATTTTACAACGGAAAAATTACCTAGAATGGGTTGTTTACAACATTAGACATAAAATAAACGTTAAACATCACTCTCCTGTTGAGTTTCGAATTGAGTGGTTCTCTGTGTATCGATAAGCAAGTGTATATGAACACGAGAATGTCGAGTCAAACGCGCCGAAGTTGCAAAATTTCTCCTGACAAATTTTGTTAAATTTGTGGAGAATTTTTGGTCAAATTACAAGCCAGGTCACTTTCCGAAAATGTAAAAAAAGCCTTAGATGCCTATAAAGCGCTTGGTGCCAGAATGTCATTAAAAATTCACTTCCTCCATTCCCATCTGTCATTTGTTCCTAAAAATTTGGGAGCTGTTAGTAACGAGCAGGGTGAAAGGTTTCACCAAGATATCAAAACAATGAAAATTCGGTACCAAGGGCGATGGGATCCAGCCATGATGGGTGACTGTTGGTTTTTAAAGAGAGAAGATAGGACACCTCATAAACGGAAATACTAAAGTTTAATTAGTGTTTTAAGTTAATATTTTTAGGGTTAAGAATTAGTCTGAAATCATTTTTTCTATAGATATTAAGTATCGTAACATTCGATATGGTTCTACAACTCTAACAAGAAAACCCTACGTGTTACAACTTTCTATTTGTCATTTTCGTATTTGGATAGGTCCATTCTATTAGATTATGCTATTCTGATTTGTGTTACAACAAAAAACATTTTTTTCTGTCTGCCAATGTAATCTATAACCGTCAATTATTAAAATAAATCTGAGTTTGTAATATATTGTTGAAAAATCATGGTCCATAGCATTAGATGGTTTCAAATTGGAGTTACTTTCCGGCGATTCGCCTGCAATTGATCGAGGTATCTTCAGGAACCTTCAATGCGCAAGATCAAAACACTGAAGATGCCTCGTGCAATCACGAGCAAAACGTTGGAATTTTGATTGAATTTGATTTAAACCCAAGAACCATAATTTTTTAATTGACTCTAGCCGTGAAAGATTTCGTACCACACTGCTGGAACTTCGAAGAACACCAAGGAAATTTTTACTGGAAATTCAAAATGAAATACTTTCAATACGGCTGAATTTTAAGTTACTGTTTTCGGACTTTGTTTGACCAATTCCTAAAGTATGCAGCCCGATAAGGATAGCCTCAGGACTCCATCGCAATTGTCTTATAGAAGGTGTTAATATAAGACCCTGTTAATTTTTCAAAAGTTTATTCGACCAGAACTCTTACTGTGGAAGATTTCTTTTTTCTTTGTGTCAAAATATTCTAGAGCTAGGTACAAAATAACAATTTCCAGCGATTTTTAAATTTTTAAAAAGAAAATTGATTTTTTAAAAAATGGTCTCCTGAACAAAGCCCACTTATGGCAATCAGACTCAGTATAGTCTATCAGATTATTCACAGGGTCGGCACCCTAAAGTACTTCACCATGAACATGGTATACAGGGTGCACCAAAAACTCTACCGGTTCTAAACTTTAACAATGTTGAATTTCTAGTCCTCAAGGTCGGTAGTATTCCAGACCTTTGTTACCCACTGTATTATTGGGACAAATTCTCAGTTAATTAGAAATGATGGGTAAACAGTTTGAGTAAATCTGTAAAAACAAAAATTACATGTGAAATTATATTTTATTGGAAAAAAAAAGAATTATATTAACATAGAACGGAAGCTTTCACGGCTTTCGTCAATTAAGAAATGATGGTTCTTGGGATTAGACCATGTAGATACTCCGCAGCCGAGAAATCAGCGATGAAGACCTTAATTGAAGATGAAAACATTCTGGCCCTTCCAGCAAATAAAAGCAACGCTACAGTCATCATGGATTGAAGCTGAACTGGGGTATCACTGCATGACCGTATACAGATCTAGCCCTTAGTGAAAATTAGTTTTTCACCCGTACAATATTTATCTGATCACGTCATACACTTCACCTATCTCATCGGTTCCGATTTTGGATTAACGCAAGATAATGCCAGGACCCACAGGCACGGACTGTTATAGAATATTTATTAAATTAATATTCAGCCTTTTGAGTGGCCCTCGCGACGCCCGGATGTAAGTCCCATTGAATTCATATCGGATATGCTTGGTAGACGTGTTTGCAATCAAAAGGTAGAAATCTTGCCGGAATTACGAACAGCTCTTCTCGAAGAATGGCAATGGCATTTTGAATTTGTTAATAAAGTTGAAAAAATGCAGTACTTTCTTTAAATATTTGTATCTTCTCTTAGAAAACAGAAATTGACTTGATCCAAAAACATTTTGTTAAATAGGGTCACCATTTAAACTAAACCATAATGGAATTAAATGTTACCGCTCATGTTTTCTACGGGCTTTAAGAAAAGTAAGTTTTAATTCTCGCTGTTTAATTATGATGAAGCCATCAGTATTTTTTGAGAAGTAATGTTCGGGGTGACATTCCGAAACACAGGTGTACAATCAGAATTTCATCAAAATCGGAAAACAACTGAAAAAGTTACAGGGCTATCAAACTGACTAACATTGTAAAAAGTAGTGTGATGGTGCAAAGTTATAGCAGTGGCGGCTATTCAGGTGAAGTAGGTGAAGGGTTACTTCACCAGGAAAAATAAACAAGCAAACATCTAATTATATTTATTATATATCTCTTAAAATTCAAGTTTTTACATTCATTCATTCACCTAATTGGCAAAAAATAAACTGTACATCTCGAATAAATATTTTACTTGAACGTTGGCGGCATGTCTTTTTAAAACTTTCAATCGAACTTTATTATAACAACTATAACAGTGGCGCAAACCGCTTCGACTTTGCTGGAGGTGCTATATTTAGTTTACGATTTTCCTACTAGGTTGCCATGACAACGCGTACTCGATGACGTCAAGCGCATAGAAGAATAATGTTAACCAGCGCCATACAACGCTCTCGGTGAATTGCTAACGGAGTACACTACACCCACGTGTCGTTCAGTTTGGTGTGGTTGTTTACTTTTATTTTCGCGGATTTCGCTGCAACCGGTTAGTTCCGTTGCAGTTTGCTTGACTGTTTTGTCTTATATTTATTTGAGGTGTTGTTACAACTTTATTTGGTGTCGGGTTTATTAATTTACATTATTGATGAATCCAATCACGGATGTGGTTTGCATTTTGTTGGAAACTCGATTTAATCGATGGAAGGAACAAGATCAGAGTTTTAATCGTCATCCTGGTTTTCGGCGTACAAATAGTTATGTAGTAGTCAAATATTACAAAAATTGTTTTGCTGGCCTTGTTTACTAGCCTCCAATAAATATTCAATGTGGAATAAGGAAGGCTGTTAAATATATGAAGGTCTTTACATAAACATGAAGACTCGGAGGAGCATTTAAAATGCGAATTAATGCTAAAAACATTTGTAAAAAATCAAAGCACTATAGCTAACACCTTAAAAGAAAATGCTAAACTATATAAAATACATTTTAACGAAAACGTCCGATTAAATAGACTATTTATGTGCTTGGTAATTGACGCAGTTTTGTACCTTACAAAACAAGAGTTAGTCTTTCGCGGCCATGATGAGAGCAGCGAGTCAATAAATAGGGGGAATTTTAAAGAGCTTTTAGGTTTATTAATATCGAGAAGTTCCCGAGAACTAAAAGATCATCAGGAAAAAATTAAAAATGTTTTTACTGGTGACTCGAAAACTATTCAAAACGAAATAATTGAATGTATTTCTGATTATTTGAATGATTATGTAAAAAATGAAATAATGAACACACAGTTTTTCCTTTGCAAGTGGATGAAACCACTGATATTACGCAAACCTCCCAGTGCTCCATAATTTTAAGATACGTTCATTCCGAAGGTTCCGTAGTCGAGAGATTCTTAGGTTTTTATAATGTCAGCTCTGATAGAACGTCGGAGAATTTATATTCTCTATTGGATCAAATTTTGGATGAATTTGACTATAAACATAAATTAATAGGGCAACGTTACGATGGCGCAAGTGTGATGTCTGAGCATCTAAATGGCCTTCAAAAAAAAAAAAAAGAAAAAGCACCGCAGGCTGTATTTGTCCATTGCCTTGCTGCTATGAAGGATAGGAGAATTGATTTAGTATACAAAATTTAGGTAAGTCGTAAAAAAATATTCTACCCACATTTAAAAAAATTCTGGAAAAAAATTATTGCGATATTTTCTTGCTTCATTTGCACTTCACTTACCTTTTCACCCGCGAGCCGCCACTGAGTGATAGTGATTCTAATAATAAAGTTCAGATAGCAACACCTACGCTACTGGAATATGCAATATATGAGTAATAGTGCTTCTGTACTAACACAGGTCTAATATAAGTATGACAATAATATATATAAATTAAGACAGACTGTTTTAAAATATATTAAGAAATTTTAATATATAAACGTTGATAGGGCGAGTAGGAACATGGTGGGGTATGGATAAACAAAAAAAATGGCTGGGTTTCATAATTTTTGGGGACAAGGAATTCAAATTTATAATTATTTGCAATCAGATCGAAGATCTTTCGAAAAATGTACCTTTTAGAGTATTTTGAAGGGTTTCTTGTGCTCTATTATTTTCATCTTAACCTAGAGAAATAGATGGGATTTTGATTCTTATTATTGAGAACCACTGTGATTTAACTTATTACCATTCCGATATTCCGTTATTGTGATTTTATATTGTTTTTGTATTTTACATGTTGTTGTTCAGCATTAATTGGTAGATCGGTTTAGTCGAGTTCCTCAAAATTGTATAATAGTATGTTATAAATTATTGTACAATACTTCCACACCTCGCAGAGAGGGGGAAGTAGAGTATCAGCAAAAAAAATGTTTTTTCGGTAAATCGTCTTAAAAATAATAATCTCGGTGAAAAAAAATTCTGTCTGTTTGTTAGTTTACGTAAAAACTTTCAAAATAATTGGGCTATCGAGTCGAAATTTGGTATGCGGGGAGTGGTTCGTAGAAGAACGATTCGGATTGTTTTTGGGCAAGATCAGCTGAGAGAAAGGGTAAAAAATTGTGACTTTTTGTAAATGAACGTGTAATATGTCCTTCGGTGGATCGCTAGGTATATAGATTTTAATAATAAACCCTCTTTAATATCTCTGCCTAAATTAAGAGGTAAAAAGAAAGGGGAATGAAAATTAAGATATTGGAAAAATCGAGTAATACGTAGTTCTCTGGGTTTTCGAGGGTACAGATTTTTATTTTAAAACTCATTCATGGATTATTAGGGTTAGGAGTGAAAACGAAGCAGATTAAAATAAAATTTAATTTATATTTTTTCTGAAAACTAGAGGTAGGGTAAAAGAATTTTTAAGTCTGACATTAAATTTATATTACTTATTTTGATATTTTGGTTTGTTAGTATATAATTCAATTAATATTTTAATGAAATTGAGTTTTTGTTAACAATATATTCTCTGTGGCCACTTGGCAAGTAGGCGTAAGTCTTGTATTTATAACAATAGACAAAAACAAAGAAGCGTATCTCTTTCAAAAAATCTATAATTTTTGTAAGCACACTTTTTTTAGCAATATTTATAATCAACAGCAAAAGTTATTATACGAGCGAGGATCGAACCCGCACCTCTGGAACACTAGTCCGTTGCTCTAACCAATTGCGCTATCGTACCACTGATAAGCAATTCGTTAGAACTTGTACATATTAAAACCCACCAGTATCATAACCATTGTTGATCCTGCCAAATATTTTAACCTTATGGCGCGGCTTTCCTAACTGGACGTCAAATCTGACATCGCTATTAGGAACCGTCCATATTAGTAAATTTATAATTTTACGTTATGCCCGTATAAGCCTAATTTTAAATAGAAGTATTTTTATCAGTTTGTTTTTAAACTGTGAAATATATTTTTAGAAATATTTATAATCAACAGCAAAAGTTATGGTACGAGCGGGGATCGAACCTGCACCTCTGGATCACTAGTCCATTGCTCTAACCAATTGCGCTATGGTACCACTGATAATCAATTCGTTAGAACTCAGTATGGTTTATCAGATTATGAACAGGGTCGGCACCCTTAAGTATTCCACCATGAATATGGTATACTGGGTGCACCAAAAACTCTACCGGTTCTAAACTTTAACAATGTTGAATTTCTGCCCCGCAAGGTCGGTAGTATTCCAGACCTTTGTTACCCACTGTATTATTGGGACAAATTCTCAGTTAATTCGAAAATGATGGGTAAATTGTTTGAGTTAATCTGTAAAAACAAAAATAACCTGTGAAATTATATTTTATTGAGAAAAAAGAATTATATTAACATAGAACGGAAGCTTTCACGGCTTTCGTCAATTTAGAAATGATGGTTCTTGGGATTAGACCGTGTAGATACTCCGCAGTCGAGAAATCAGCGATGAAGTTTTGAAAGTTTGAATATTTTCTTAAAAGCTACTAAAATAAAGCCCCAAGCTTTTAAGAAATAAACAAAATTTTGAAAGTTCTTTGTTTATTAAATTTAATTAATTTTTACTTCTCAGTTCAACAGTTTGCAAATAAAAGCTTTTTTATTTTTTTTTCGTTTATTACCAGTTGATTTCTGCATAATACTTGATTTTTGCGCAAAATTTGAGCTAAATTGGATAAGGATATACTTTTTATTTCTGTTATGATTTATGGTATTACTGAATATTAATACAATTCCCCAGTCTGAAAAAATCTCGAAGGGCGATTTTTCACGGGAATTAAAATATCCTGATTTATACACAAGCAAAATAATAATTAAAACTATATTTTGGAGCATGTATGGAATATTTTCAGCACAATGGTATTTTGTTTACTCTTTATAATTGAATGTTTACCACAACATGTTAGCAAATTCTTAAACAATTACGTAGTTTGCAAATAATTTGGGTTTTGTTTTTGCTGCAAACGCGAATTTAAAAACCGATTGGTGAATAAACATGCCGCTTCCGCAAACTATGAATGAAAACAATACTTCGAATATAATGAAATGAAAATATTTTACTTCAACTGCAATTATATTTTTGGAAAGTGAGAACATTCTGTTTACTAAAACTACCTTTGTTTGTTTTATTGCTTTTTCGGTTCTAATAATCGATTTAAAATACTGGGTGTTTATTAATTGAATGAAGATATTGAAAGAAGTAATTCTTTGGTTTATTCTAAGATTAGAAGTTCAAATAAACACGGGACCGGAAATGCCTAATTTCCGAGATACAGGGTGTTAAAAATTTATGAAAAAAAATCGTTTTTATTTTTAATTTTGATATATTAAGCACGTTTTTTAGACAGACAAAGTAAAGGCCCCTCAGGGGCACTCTCTCTAACATGACCTTTAATATTTTTAAACGAAAAAAGAAACACCACTGCCAATTTTGTATCCCTCTACCCTCTCCTAGCAACGCTATTTAATGCAACATGGCATCGCGTATCTATTACCTAAGAAAGGTGATAAAACAGATCCAAAAAATTACCGACCGATTACGTGTCTATCGGTATTATACGGACTACTCGCAATATTATCTCCATTGAACAAAAGGGATGTATAAAGAACATGCTCGGATGCAAGAAGCAACTGACTATTGACGCCATTATCATATAACAAGCTGAAATAAGCCACCGTAATTTGAGTGTAGGTTATATAGATTATTCAAAAGCCTTTGGTCCTGTGTCGGACGGCTGGCTAGTAAAAGTTCTGGAAATATACAAAGTCAGCCCAAATATCATCAAACTTTTAGCATATGTGATGAAGAAGTGGAAAACGCAGCTTTGAATAGACAACTGTCTCATGGCGACAATAAGTATCAAACAGGAAAAAACTCAGTTACTGAATCAAACTGAGCTAGGATATAAACCTGACCTAATGGATAACACTACCGTAGATCACCTCTTGTTCATGGACGATATCAAATTGTATTCTGAAAATAATGGGAAACGATTAAAATCACTCACACACAAAAATTGTGGAGAGCCATATAAAGTACACCTCACTAAATCTCTAAAATCAACGAGCATGGAAAATACCCCACATCATTTGAAGACCCAGCAGTTGACAAAGCATCATCCCTGCTGTGACTAAAAAATGATAACCTGCACGCTGAGACATTTCTACACATGATTGTGTGATTCGAGCCAACAATTATGACAACAAATTCTTGAAAAGAGAGATACCTTTGATGTCTGTAGAAGATGTCATAAGCCGGGGAAAAGTTATAGCGGGATGCTCAAATTGGCGAGTTCCGCATACCTGGCAAAACTTAACCAAATTGCTAATATTCTTCACAGGCACATGACAACAAAGCACAACTTGGTGCTCATCCCACCACCTCTGTCTAACTACCAACCATCTGTGGTATTAGAATCTAACAGCATCGTTTTTTACTGGGATAAACCTATGATCACAGACAAAACAGTGGGCTGTAACCATCCGGATATATTGATCATCCACAAGGTCAATAAACATGCCATCTCAGTTGACATCGCATGCCTACTAACTGCGAATCTACATAAAACAGAAATAAAAAAAAAGTGACCAAATACCAGAAACTCGATATAGAAATCCAACATACTTAGAGGTTGAAAGAATTGCGGATAATACCGGTCATTATATCTGCTGCTGGAATAGTAACAAAAAGCTTCAATAAGAACCTGGAACAGCTGGGGTTCCCTAAAAGTCTCATTTGAACAATTCAGAATGCAGCAATAATGCAGACATGCAACATTGTGCAAAAGTTTTTAGTTATTTAACAGATTAAGATGCATTTCTTCCCTGAAGAATGTAAGACGCTCTTAAAGAGGAGGGATTGTTGCCTAAGGTAATAATAATAATAAACGGCTTTTATTTCCAAAAAGAATTACAAAGATAAGAACAACAGCTCAATTAAAGAAGTTTGAAGCTCTCCTGAACAGAAAAAATCCAGTGAAACTTCCGCAGAACACAGTTATCAACCTGTTATCGAAGTCGTTATCCGAAGCAGAACTTTCCGTCCTTTCCAAGGGCCAAAACTTCACAATAGCACCAAGTAGCATTCCCGTAGAAGACATAGTATCTTCTATTGAAGCAGCAATCAGAAGATTACCAGTGGAACAAGCCGATGAAGTCAGATATGACACAGCGAAAATCATTAAAAACTCAAAACCACCGAAGTCGAACCTCTCCGCAGCCGGAAAAACAGCAATGAAGACCTTAAACGAAGACGCAAACATTCTGGTATTTCCAGCAGATAAAGGCAACGCCACAGTCGTCATGGACAGAACAGAATATGTGGAAAAGGTTACTCAACTTTTCGACAACAACACCTATAAGGTTATGCAGGCAGACCACACAAGTAGAAAGACACATTACCAATTTGATCAACACATCCAGTCTACCACCAGCGCAGAAAAAATCATTAAAACCAAGCAGCTCCAAGATTCCCAGGTTCTACGGTCTTCCGAAGATACACAAAGACAACGTACCACTTCGACCGAGCGTTAGTGCAATAGACTCGCCCACATACATACTAGGTAAATATCTTTCAAATTTTCTTAATCCATTTACTGGAAAAACAGATTCTTTTATTAAAAACTCTGCACATTTCGTGGAAAAACTTAAGACAATCCAGTTGGATCCCGAAGATATTTTGTTCAGTTTCGATGTAGAATCACTTTACACAAATGTTTCTGTCTACGACTCAATTTCCATTATATCAGACATATGGGATAACAATAATCTTGATAAAAACTTAATAGACCTAGTGGAAGTTTGTCTTACATCTCCTTATTTCATTTTTCAATGAACTTTTTATGAACAAACTTCAGGGGCAACTATGGGATCTCCTCTATCACCTATGGTAGCGAATATCTTTATGGAAGCCTTTGAGGATATTGCTCTAACATCCGCTCAACTAAAACCGAAGCACTGGTTTAGATATGTAGATGACACTTTTGTGGTTTGGCCTCATGGGCAGGATAATCTCCTTATATTTCTGGACCACCTTAATTACCTTTCTAGACATATGTGTTCAAAGGAAGGAAAATGGTACATTAGGGCATTCTGTGTATAGAAAACCGACGCATACAAATAGATACTTAAATGCAAATTCTCGTCACCATCCAGCACAAAAGAAATCGGTTATTAACTTACTTGTATTCAGAGTTATTTCGATTTCCGATCAAGATTCTTTAACATCGGAAACATCGAAACTATTGCACTGAAGATATTACGCGTTCAATTAAAAGATATAGTAAACCAACTCCGCCAAAAGAGAATGATAAAGAGCCACCATTAGGTAGTGTTGTTCTTCCCTACATACATGGCACTACAGACAAAATAGGACGATTACTTCGACGATCCAACATACGTACAATCTTCAATATACATAAGAAGATTGGACAACGCTTGCGATCCCCGAAAGATCTTGTACCTTTCCAAACAGAAGGAGTATATAAAATTCCTTGCTCTTGTGGAGAAGTGTATGTGGGAGAAACAGGACGCTCAATATCAAATAGACTTAAGGAACATAAACGATGTATTAAAAAGAAACAAATTGTTCAATCTGCTGTAGCTGAACACCAGCATAACACTGGCCATTTCATAAATATAAAGGAAACCAGGGTTCTAGCGTCGGTTCCAGGTTTTTATAAACGAAAAGTTAGAGGATCTATTGAAATATTTAAACATACAAAAATTTTCGGGTTGTGGTCGACATCACACGTGGAAACCGATCTTAACACAGGGTCACGGTTCGGCGAGCACAAGTCGGGTATGAAAGCCCGCCTGAATCTCTTCGAGCTCATTCAGTGTTCAGATCTCGTGGAGTAAAGATCCCTGAAGATGTCTCGTGCAATCGAAGGCGAAACGTCGGATAGTAACTTCAATTTGACACGGTCTAATCCCAAGAACCATGATTTCTTAAGCATAAGTCCATTCAAAATCCCCAGCAAAATTAAATCTAAATTAAGTTTATACTAAAATGGTTGATGAAATACCTACATATGGAAATTTTTATATTATTTTCAAATATAGTATTTAATCTACCAAGAAATTTTAGTTTTTTTAAAATAGCAACAAAACAATTTCCATAATTCGAAATGAAACTCAGGCAGACACCCCCACCGCTGCTTACAAAGCCGATGAAAATCATTACCTGCTGCTTAACCGCTTATAGAACAATTGATTCCGTAGTTTATTTTTATATTTATTGAAATTGTATCGCTTAAATTCGTCCGGCAAAAAGTTGTGTAAGTTAATAGAATTATAAGAAAAACATCTAAAAAAGCCGTTTTATGCTAGGATATTATAAATTTGTTTTGGGTTCTAGCATTCATGTCATGAATATCGCTACGAAAAATACATTTCTATTGTAAAATATTTTCTGCGTGGTACTTATTTAAAATTTCCCGAGTGATGTATTCTACGATTATTCATACTAAGCCATTTGTATTCTGAGATTTTTTCGGGGATATTATAATACTTATGAAATTAGTCTGCAACAGGCGTTTTGTACCTTCTGTATTCGATATTTATCGGCTTCGTATTGACAAGGACCGTGAAAATCGCAATATGTAAAGTGTGAGAGAACTAGAGCAATTTTTTCTTATCAAAATTTAATAAATGACGATTACTATATACGAATTTTGAGGAACAAAAGGTTTTTTTGACAATATTTTTTACGTGTTCACAGAACCTTAAATCTTCGTCTACAAACCACCCAAATTCCGAGCACCTGACAGAAAAATCAAAGGAACATTACTAATTTCCAATTCAAGTTTTTTTTAACATTTCTTTTATTTTTTGTACCTAGGCAAATAACTTTTGACTTTTCAGAGTTTAGTTTTAAATTATGTTCTTCTGAAAGAGAATTCATAGTTTCAAGTCTGTATTTATGTTAACACTGGCTAGTGGAACGTCAGTATGATGAAAAGAGTAACACAGCTGTGTAGCTTCTCCATAGGTCTGGGTTTTGCAAAAATGCAAACAATATGTCTATAGTATAAATAATGAAATGTAAGAGAGATAAAATAGACCCTTGAGGAACCTCAGAATTTATACTTATACTACCAGATTGTATACAAACATACAAATGGTTTGAAACCGGTTGCTTAAAAATTACTTAACAAGATTTACGGAATTATTGTCCAAATTATAACATTTTAGTTTAATACTTAAAACTCTACTAACTACGATCCAGAGTGTCGAATACTTTAGAGAAATCAAGCTGAATAAGTACACTTACCATCCCCTGATCATTAGCTTTAATTATATTATATTTAATAATATATTAATTATATATATATATATATATATATATATATAAGGCTATATATATATTATATAAGGCTATATAAAAATTTCTGCGAAAAACCGTGTTGACAATCTGTTTTTATTTTTAATCCCTAAAATACTTAAAAATTTAATTGCAAAATTCTTTCTAAGAATTAAATACAGTGGGCAAGATACTTATAATTCTTAAATCAGAGAAATGCTGAGGTTTGTTTACTTTTGTACGTCCAAAGTTCAGGTATATAATTATTTAATTATACTTTTAATAATATGTAAGAGAATGTGATCAAAACATGGACTACAGAATTTTAGCATTTTTATATTAATATTGTCTACACACTGTGCCTTTGCCTTTATAGTATTTAAATACTCTTGATCATCCTTTATATTGGCTGGTAAAAAATTAAATGCATTTTGTAGGTTAAAAAGATTGTTATTGTAAAAAGTATTTTTATTGTTATATTAATTCATTGAAATGTTCTGTAAGAATGTCGAAAAATATGTATTAATATTTTCAGGATTAGAGAGGTTAATTGGAAATGTGTTTGAAATGTTATTGTGAACCCTAAATTCAAATTCAACTTCTCGGTGTCAGTATATCTTAATTTTTTATATAAAATTTAATATTTTTTAAACATCTGTAGGCTAATATTAAATTAAATTATAAAAAGTACAGTAATAAAAGAAATTTAGTAATAACCTTAATTTTGCTTTCATTGCGTTTGAGCTACTATAAACCAATAAGGTAGATATTGACAAAGAAAACAACTTTATTGTTGAATTTTCACTTCCCCTGTAAAGGGAATTAAAGGTCATATGGGGATAACCTGGTAACATTTTTGGTAAAAATCTAAATGGCAGCCTAATAAAATGTTAAAAAATTACTTTACTTGAAATTGTACATAAAAAACAACTATTATGAGAAAATCAACTAATAACATATTAATATGAATCCAAGATGGCGGCCTAATAAAATATTTAAAAATTGAGCCTGAAAAAACTACTCAATTAATCGTTATCAAACAACGTGCAATAATTAATTATGGTACAAAGATGAACTCGTATGAATTCAAGATGGCGAAACGGCGGCCAAATGAAACGCTTTTAATCGTGAAACAATCACCAGGTCTTGCATATCTTCGCATTTTAACGTTTCTAGAGGCTAAAAATATATGTATTTATCAATTTCGTTGGTCTGTCTTGCCGTTTGTCAGTTCTCGACATTGCTTAAACACTACTTACTCCATTGACTTGAAATTTTGGTCCACCAGTGAGGTTCATATGGGGATAACCTTCTATAGTCAAAAGCAGTGTTATCGTGCGGGTCATACGATTTATCAACGACAAACTTTATAAGTTTGTTTTTCTTTTTTTACGTGTAATCATATTCTCCGCATAAAATCCGGAAAATGAATTAGATAGACTTATGATATTTTCATATAAAAAAAGAGGATAAACATATAAATACCAGCAGTTGCAAAAATTTTTGAGCGACGTCACTTCAAAGTCAGATTGAGAAGTCATTGCCAAAATGAGTAATAGAAAACAATTTTCGGGTTTTTTGCATCCACAAGCAAAAAAATTGGTATTAAATCTAATAAAATATTACGAAAATGAAAATTCACCGGCCAATATCCAGGAGACAGTAGCAATAGCTCTGGGAATCGGTATAAGGGCTTTGCAGAAAATTGTGCACAAAAAAAGCATAATTTACTACCGAAGAAGATTAAGAAATTTACACGAAAAAAGCCAAAGACAGAAGACTTAAGTGACAATGTAAAAATGGATGTTCGTAATACAATTTACGAATTATACACATCAAAAACTAATATAACCCTTCAAGTTTTAAAAGAAGCTTTAAAAAATCAAGGCATATTGGAAATTGGACTAAAATCATTGTCAAAATTAATAAAAATGTTTGGTTTTCGATATAAAAAGGACCGAGGGTTTTTATGGGAGTTGCCACATATAGCAAGTCAGCGTAACCAGTTTTTAAAGAAATACACGGAAAACGTTAATTCAAAATTTAGAAAAGTGGTATTTTTAGACGAGGCTTGGATATTTTCTAATGGAAGTGGTTCGAACTCTTGGCAGAACGAGTCTGTAAAAAGTGTCAAGAGAAAAAAGGGATGTGGGACGGGAAAACGGTTCATCATTTTGCATGCAGGTTCTTCAACAGGATTTCTCCGAGGTGCAAGTTTACTGTTTTCTTCAACGTCTAAAAGTATGAACTACTATGATAATATAAACTGTGAACTGTTTGAAAAGTGGTTAGAAGAACAACTGATTCCAAATTTAGATGCTCCATCTTTAATCATTCTGGACAATGCATCTTACCATTCAAGAATCTTAAATAAACAACCTACTTCATCCAGGAAGAAAAGTTATATTAATGACTGGCTAATAAAACAGAAACAAAATCCTTTACCCAATATGCGGAAACTAGAACTTCTTTTAATGGCAAAATCTATTAAAAAACCAACAATATATGCTGTTAATGAAATATTACGGGAAAATGGACATGAGGTTTTACGACTGCCGTCATACCATTGCCAGCTTAACGCAGTAGAATTAATATGGGCTGGGGCAAAATCATATTTCGAAAAACACGTGAACGATGGTCTTACATCAGATGAAATGCAAATTGTTTGGCAAGATTCAATAAATTATATTACGCCGGAGTATTGGAAGAAATCTGTGGAACATACGGAGAAATTGTTATGGGAACGAGTTCTAGATGCCGAAATAGCACCAATCATCATTGCGCCGTTTGAGGACGACTCAGAAGATAAAGACTTTTTAAGAGATGATGATATTTTTTAATCTATAATATTAAAAATTTTCTCAAGGATTGTATTACTCTTTGACGTCTACAAATCATAAATTGTATTATGAATATCAATTTTTGCATCGTAACTTAAGTCTTTTGCCTTTGGTTTTTTTCGTGTACATTCTTAATCTTCTTCGGAAGTAAATTATGTTTTTTTTCATGTACAAGTTTCAGTACATTCCTTATACCGATTCTCATGTATAATATATATATATATATATATATATATATATATATATATTTATGTATATATATATATATATATATATATATATATATATATATATATATATATATATATATATATATATATATATATATAGCCTATATTTTTCGCATGCATGGCTCATAATTTTAGACTGAAATTTGAAGAAATCGGATAAGTAGTTTTTTAGATATGCCGCGAACAAACAGACATACCTACAGACAAACGGAATTGAACTGTATAAGTGGTTAGATTTTTAGGTCAAGCGGGGCTCATATTTTTGGTGATTGATAAAAAATCTCACTTTCATTAAGTGGCTGTATAAACAGAACATATCCTGATTGTTCCAGTGATTCCAACCGCCTTCCGACTTTATTAAGGCGCTTGCCATTTTGTTTATTTTTGTTTTTGCCAACCAAAAAATTTTACCCAAATACATATTTATTAAAATAATATTAAGTGGCTATCTTAATAATATTGCGTAATATAATAAAAAAACTATTTTTTTTTTCCCTGTATATTTGTAAATAGCCCATCGAGATTTCATAGCTCGATAAAAGAATCACACAACATTTTGGTATTCACTGTGTTTTCTGATTTGATTCATATTGTTGGTGACCTTTGGACCAGCACGATAAGACCGCATTCGACTATAATAAAAATATAGTATGGCGGAACAAGATGGCAGCATAGAGAAAAGTAAAAAATTATAACTAAAAACTAATTATTCAATATACCTTCAATTTCAAAAATCAAGAGTTATATGCGAATGAACTGGTAACATTTTGCAATTTTTGCATGCATCGTAATTTAATCTTTTGCCTTTGGTTTTTTTAGTGTACATTTCTTAATCTTCTTCGGAAGTAAATTATGATTTTTTTTCATGCACAAGTTTCAGTACATTCCTTATACCGATTCTCATGTATAATATATATATATATATATATATATATATATATATATATATATATATATATATATATATATATATATATATATATATATATATATATATATATATATATATATATATATATATATATATATATATACATATATAATAAAAATCTAGTATGGCGGAACAAGATGGCAGCATAGAGAAAAGTAAAAAATTATAACTAAAAACTAATTATTCAATATACCTTCAATTTCAAAAATCAAAAGTTATATGCGAATGAACTGGTAACATTTTGGTATGAACAAGATGGCGACCTAATAGAATAGTCAAAAATTTCCTTGAAAGATCTATCGATTTTATTTATTTTCTAAAGTAATTTCAAATTATATGTAAGTATTAAGGGTGATATTAAGATAAACTCCTAATTTGTGGTGCGAACTCAAGATGGCGAAACAAAATGGCGGTCAAATAAGACAAAACATCAATGAAAAAAATGTTCTTTTTCAATTTCGCAGAAGAATAGAATTTGATATAGAGATAAACTGGTACGATTTCAACATGACGGAACAAAATGGCGATGTGCGTCAACGTAAAAACTTCTTATTCAATTTATTTTAAAGTATACCAAAAATTCATTTGTGGCATAGTTAAAAAGTTGATAGGAATACAATATGGTGAAACAAAATAATATAAACGTTTGAAAAGACAATATATATATATATATATATATATATATATATATATATATATATATATATATATATACACGGAGTGTACAGCATTTCGTGTCAGGACTGTGAGAAGTTGAACGTAGGGCAAACTAACAGGCGAATATAAACAAGAGTGGAAGATCATAAAATCAGAAACATAAAAAAACAAACAACCTCAGCTTTATTTCTACATCATCAGGAAACCGGCCATAAAATAAATTTCGATGGGTGTAGGGAGACTGCCAATATAGAACATTATAAGACCAGAATAATCCGAGAAGCCATAGAAATTGAAAAACAAGGTGATTTGAATAAAAGGGACGAATCATTAAAACTACCAACAGTATGGAAGACAATAATCGACAAATCTAAAATCGCAAAAACTCAAGCGCAGTTAGCGCAACAACAACAGCACCATCCGGAAAACATAAATAACGACCAACGCCTGCGCAGATATAACCTTCGGCCCCGAGTGGGGGTATAAAAGGAAGTGTCGCAGTCAACCAACACTTCAGTATATATATATATATATATATATATATATATATATATATATATATATAAATATCAAGTACTTTCTTGGGATGAGGTTCGTGGATTGAAACAAAAAAACTTTGACGTTTCGCCTGTCCATTTCAGGCGTTTTCAAAATATTTAATTCTGCACATCTAAAAATTAAATACAAGATTTTAGAAAAAAAAAAAGAAAATGCCAAATGTGATTTTGGCGAAACGTTAGCAAAACTGTTCCTTTCAGAACGACAGTAGTGAACGGATGTACACCCGGAATGAAAACACATTGTATTTTTCCATCAGTGAAGGAGTAAAAATCAACATATATATATATATATATATATATATATATATATATATATATATATATGTATATATATACTATATGACTATGTACCGAACTTCACTATTCCTAATAAAAGGAAAGATTCAAAACGGAGGAAGTTCCGGGTAAAGGAAATTTACCGATTTTCTCTCACTTTGCGTTTCTTAAAATATGCAGATAGAATGTGGGGAATATAGTTATAAACCGTTGTCGGAAAGTGGAGTATTGCTAGTTTAAATAATAGGCTTTAAAGTCGACTTGCCCCGCTTTACCGAAAATTTTTTACTGCTCTTTTGGCCAATCTGAACCCGCAGTTTACTAACTCTCTAAATTACTGCCAAGGGTGCTTTATTTGAAATATTACGCCGACGATATTGCCACGGCTTATTCGATTAAAGTGTCAAAAATTGGACGTGAATATTCGTTATGTTAATTACAGAAATTGCACGGATAAAATACTTTGCTTGAGATTCAAATTAAGCCTCCCAGACGCTCAATTTTCTTCAGGATCTTTGGCAATTTAAAATTAGTTGCGGGTTCAACGTGATACATACGTGATGTGTTAGTATGCCTTTATGAAAAATAACCCAAAATTGCCAGTATGTTGGTTAGAAATTAAAAAAAAAGTTTGTGTTGTCAAATATTTTCCTTCACGTCACGTCTAGGAATTATGGGCAAAGTGCGGACATAATAACACTAACAATTCAGGTCTATTTTTAATGTTAATTTATTATTTTTAAAATTTTACGCTGTTTGCGTAAAATTGTTCGATTCTAGTGCTTGAAAAAGGCTTAGTAAAGACACAAAACGTGGGACACACGGCAAAATGCATAATTTAGTTGGACATAAATGCAATTTTTCATTATGAGCAAATGCGACTATTTATGTTTATAAATGTTTATAAGTATATTTCACAATATTATTTCAACAAAAATAATAATATCCCTGGCAACATAACGCAGCTATAAACCTCCAAAATAAAGCAATTTAATTAGGCTCTCATATTATCAGTCGCGTTCAATTATTCGCGTAATGTGTGTCCGCTCTAACTCTAGTTAAACAAGTTAAAACTGATTGAATCCATGGATTCGGAACCTGTAGGTATATTGATAATATTTTGCATTTACTTGTTTACTATATATTTTTTGCATTTGAATAATTAGACATTTTGTAACAACGTATTTTATAAGTGTTTTATAAAAGTCACAACGAGTCTTGTAAAGTTCTATACAGAAAAGACAAGATTAAATATTCATTTTCAATATATCAAAAAACTAGAGTGCAGAAAAGTGCATTTTCTCTGAAATAGCTCTTTTTTACAGAAAATCACACAAATCAACCAGGTATTTCTAAGACGAAGCGGGCTACTAATCTAGAAGTAGTTTGGACACTCCAAGAGCATAAATTTTTTAAAATAAATTCTCCCAAATGCACTAACCATTTTGTTAGCTATACATTGGAAAAACATATTTACCAAGATTGTGCTAAAAATGTAAAATACGTGGTTAAGATATTTCTAAGTAAATCTATTGCTAAATGCCGAGCTAGTCATAGAAATATCGAGTATATAGTGGTTTAAAACTGAAGTAAATTTTTCCAAAAATTACCGGCAATTACACCAAAGAAAATGCCTTTAAAAGGAGAGGTGGACCTCAGAAATCCTTTTCTGATTCTTCCAAAAGAACCAAATCCAGACGCGTTATGTCTTTGATATCAAAAAATAGCAAACAACGATTAATTATGTTTTGCCACAGAAAAATATCTAGTTAGAAGTTAAAAAAAAAGGGCAGCAAAGATTGTAAAATTAGTTGTTAGTCAATAACCCAAAAACATGAAGATCGCCCATAAATTTTCATCAGCAATATCGAAATTTTGCTCTTATACTGCAGTGGAAGCGTTAGGTTTAATCATTGATTGTGATTTGGGAAAAGAACAATATATCAATATATAAAGAGGTGCTAAAAAAATATATATACCAAATATTTTGATTACTGAAATTGAAGCGAGAAAGATTTATTACAACTTACTGTAGAACGTTTAAGGCAAATTTAATTAGAAGTATTAGAGAGAGTTCCAGCTGATGTTTTCATAATCAATGCTATTTATAAATGGGGATGAGATGGTACAGGAGGTCATAGTATTTACTAACAAAATATTTCAAATAGTTCGCCTTATTCATATAATACTCTTGACAATTATATTATTAGAAATCTTTAGAGAATCCAATAATGGTAAACAAATTTATTGGAAGAATTTAGAGCCATCATCAACAAAGCGAGGCAGTTTATTAACCAGTCATTTTAATATTAAGAACGTTTTTAGAAAACTAAGAATAAAAACCAGTATCAGATAACAGACAGTTTTTTAGATTAACCTTAATTTAGGTAATTTTATTTAATCCATATACATATTTGTTGCATTATTTTACCATAAAGTTGCACCAATTGGGAGTTTTTACTAAAGAAGTATTTTTGTCCACTTAAAGTATGCATTTTGCCGTGTGTGCGTCGCGTCGTCCAGGAACTAATCAGTGTGTTTTTGAGCTTTCTTCAAACCCACGAAAAAGAAAATATTTTTATATTATACTTTATTTCGCTTTTTAATACTGTTTACTGTTCTATTAAGAAAAAGTATACAAAATACCGTTTTTATAATTGCTGGTGTCCGGAGCCATAAAACCTGCATGAAAAGTATACGTACAAATTTCATTTCCCAACGAAACTGTCAATGTCAAATAGCTTGCACAGACCACCGACTTATTTCCTTATACCAACTTGCCAAAAAAAATCTAAAGATATAACTTGAATATTTTGGCGACATTGAATAGCCGAAATCCTCCTCCCCCGAGACATTGGTCGAATGCTGATAATTCAGTTTCTGTTTTATATGAATCCAGGGCAAGATTTCCAGACGAAGACCATCTTCACACATGCATCCAAGGTAGATAAACGAACAGTGAGACTTGGCATATGTGATCCCGGCTTCAGTTTTTTAAATAGACTTCCAGAATTATCGTCGATCTGCTCTGCTGAGATTTATGCTATCTTTATTGCTCTTGAAAGATTAGAGAATTTTAGATTGACCAATGTGGTAATATTTTCAGACCGCCAAAGCACATTGGACAAAATTAGTAGCAGTTCTAGGCCCACCGATGATCACATTACAATCGCAATCAAGACAAAAATGGATGAAATGAGAAACGGAGACTTCAGGATTTCTTTGGCTTGGGTTTCAAGCAAAAACAGGAATAGTAGAAAATGAAAAAGCGGATAAATTGGCCAAGTTGGGAAGACTTCTCAGAACTATTACGAATATTAAAATTGAATACAGAATATTTCACCCCTCAGACAAAACAACGTTTCTTTGAGAAGAGGAAGGAAAGATGGAAACAGATCTGTCTCACCAAGGAATGACTCTACGAAGAAATTGCACAAACACCGTATATATCAAACCCTGGTTTACACCATCAAAACACCTGCAAATGAAGGAAATTGTTACTATGTACAGGGTTTTCCCGTATATTTTTCCACCCACCTAGAGAGTTTATTACACAAATTATAATACAAAAGTTGTTGGGTTTTTTATGAAGATTTAGAATATTATATCATGAGGGCGAAAATATTATTGGAAGTGTCAAATTTTGACAGGTTGTCAGTTTTTTTAAATGAAACACCCTATATATTAAATCATATTCTTCAAGATCTTTTTTTTTCTAATTTCAAATATATATATATACTTTTAATACATTTTGTCAATTAGTTTTGGATATATAAGCGTTTAAACATTAAAGAAACGGTAAGGTAATTTGCGCTAAAACATAGTGAGCCATGGTCCAGACAATTGCAATGAACGACGCCTTTTTGACGTTTACCGGTCAGAAGTAATTATTTACGAGCATTTTTAATATCGAATAAGTTGGACGATGGGTTATTCGGAAGAAGAGAAACTCGACATGATAGAATTATTTTATTTACATTGTAAAAATGCATCGATAGCTCGTAACAAATATCATAGACGGTTTTCAGATAGAACAACACCGAGTTGTAGGACAGTATTAAACATCGCTAAACAATTGAATAAAAGAAAAACACTTAAGCGAAAAGTTAGAAAAGCTGAAGAAGATTTAAATATTTTATTATATTTTGAAGGTAATTTTGAAACTTTTGTATTAAAATAATTTATTTATCTTATTTATTCTTGTTTAAGAAAATCCTGAGCGCTCAACTCCCGATGCAGCCACTTTTTTTAACAAATCATGACATAAAATCCACGCAGTTCTAAAACATTATAAATATAAGCCATATAAGTTTTTACCTACTCAAGAATTAATCGATCAAAATAAAATAGACCGATTACACTTCTGCCACGAAATAGAACGACGTGTTATAATGAACCAACTAAAACTGTCAAACATGATTTTCACTGACGAGGCAACATTTACCACTGGAGGCATGTTTAACCGGAAAAATAAGCATTTTTGGTCAAAAGAAAACACGCGAGCTCTTAAGGCGGTCAAAATTCAGCGAAGAAGATCCCTGAATGATAGCATGGGCCATTAAGATGGCCAGCAAACAGTCCCGATCTCTCTCCATTGAACATATTTTTGTGGGATTATCTGAAAAACAAGATACTATAATAGGCCAAGAACCATCCAAGCTTTAGAGCAAAATAAAGTCCAAACAATCGACGATTTAAACACCCAATCACCTCATTTTATCTACGCATCCATGCACAGAAAATTTAGAAGAAATATTCAAAAATATAAACCAAGGAGGCTATATAGAAAACCAAAAGTTAGTTCTTTAAGCTAATATTATTATTTACCTATTTTATATTATTGATTTTTATGGTATTGTTTCTTTCCACTATTCTAACTTTTCGCTTAAGTGTTTTTCTTTCATTCAATAGAAAAGATCTTCAAGAATGTGATTTAATATGCAGGGTGTTTCATTTAAAAAAACAGACAACCTGTCAAAATTTGACATGTCCAATAATATTTTAGCACTCATGATATAATATTCTAAATCTTCATAAAAAAAACCTAACAACTTTTGCATTTACGACATTTCCGTATCTATTCAAATAAACTCTCTAGGTGGATGGAAAAATATACGGGAAAACCCAGAGTCAGAAGCGAGCACTGCACAGTGCCGACTCATCTCGATAGACTCGGAATCGTCGATAGCCCAGATTGCGAATGTTGAGAGCCGGGTCACTTCCTAATATCCTTTTCGAATGTCCACTTCTTCAGGCCTCTTCTCTCTTACACAATTCCCTACAACTGGATATTTGAACTGGCCCAAATAACCGGTCTTGCCTAGACATTCACCCTAATCTTGTAGCTGAGAGCATTTGCAATTTCTTGAGAATATGCTTGTAAATCCTTTTAGTTTCAGTCAATAAGGATAAGGGTACCCGCTTTACTGTGGACACTTGTTGCTATTTACACAATGGGAGCCATCAGGACTTCCGTAGGTTCACAGCAGCAGGACGTTAAACCAAAAAATCAGTCAGTCATTCGTCGAGTAACAAGCATGATAATAACCTTTTTGTAGTCATTTTCTTTAAAAAAAAAATACTGTTAACTTTTCAAAAATACTGTTTGTTTTAGTTCTCCGACCTTAAAATATTTTTATTTCCCGTACAAAAAGTTGGCAACCCTATTGTGCCTAGTGGTGGTATTAGGAAATATTATGAAGAAATTTTTATTTTTGGGAATTTCAATTTTTTTACACTAAAATTAAAGCCAATTTATAAACTTTCATTTGAATCCATACAATTTATACTAAAGACTAATGATTAATGATTATAGGTTAACAGTAATATTAAATTTTGTTTAATGAACACATCATTAGACTTCACGAGACGCCCTCACTAGTCAGAGGTACGTGCCCTTACTAGAGTTGTAAAATTCTGCAGAATTCATAAAAATTCTTTTTTTTTGCGTCGCGACGCCTATAGTGACGATAGCGTAGAATTTATTTTAGATCTGAATAATTACAATTTTCTTAATTAAAAATGTACTGTTTAGCAAATTTTGATATCCTCGTTGATTTGAGAGAAATCGGCATTTGGAATATAAGTGAAACACCCTGTATATATCTCAGTATCTACTATTGTGAATAACTTGATGCATGTTACTAAAATGCGTTAAAAACTGACGTGTTTTTGAAATCTGATACCTAAACTTCTTGCAATTGTTTTTGTTTTTTATGGTGTCTATCACTGGCGTGCAGTCCATGGAAGCAAGGGAAGCAGTGCTTCCCCAAAAAAAATTACAAAACATCTTTTAAAATGTAATTTTTGAAATAGGAAACCATTAATTTAGTTTATATTGAAAATGCTAAAATATTATCTTAATTATCAAGCCCATAATAAATGCGGCCTTGACTCCGACCGAGCCACAATAGAAATCGAATAGAACCTATGCGGGCCGCTAGCTTCTCTGCAGCCAAGTCCTGTATGCTTGATTTCCTGTGAATCGAGCCAGAGGTTATTGAACTTTCCACCGGCTGTTTGCAATTTTTGCATTTCAGTCGTGTGCTTTAAGTGGGGGCGGAAACTATCGTTGGAATAGGTTCTTTGTTTGAACGCCTATCCGTGTGTTGTGTGATACGTACTTCCCGTCGTGCATGGTGCGATATGGAAGACAATAATACGGGCGTGGATATGCAAATACCGTCAACTTCGGATGTCAGTAATAACGTTGAAAATGTTGGAGAATTAAGGAAGATGAGTGTGTGAATGTGTGTCTTAATAATAAAGAGATTTCCGACAGTAAACTTCGCTGATAAGCTTCAAATAGTTTCCAAAGGAAGGGCAAAACCGGCTATGAAAAATTTAACCACAAAAATGAAAAACTGTATTAGACATTTTTATCCGGAAAAAAAATACGAACAATTTAAATGACTAACAGGGTGTGAGAATATAAGTAAATTATTTTGTTGGCCATGTTTACTTTTTGAAAATGAAAAAGGTTTCTGGAATAAAACTGGTTTTTCCGATTTAAACAGTTTCCATAAAGCTGTAAAAAGACACATTATGTCCAAAGCGCATTTGCAAGCCGTCATAAAAGAAAAAGTCTTCGGCAAAACCAGAATTGAACACACCCTTAATAAACAGTTGGAAATTAGTCAGCGCCAACACAATGAACTAGTCGATAAAAATAGGCAAATATTAAGAAGACTTATCGATGTTGTTTGTTTTGTCGGACAACACGAATTAGGATTTAGAGGTCATGACGAAACAAGGGTTTCTTCAAATAGAGGAAATTTTCAAGATTTACTTGGTTTAATGGCTAAATATCATGATTGCTTAAAAAATCTTTTAGAGCAGTCAAGGGTTTTTCGCGGTTGCAACCATTATTCTAAAAAGAATTAAGCAGGAGATTGGCGAGGCGCGGTTTATTGCTATTGTTCTGGACGAGACAACTGATATCACTAATTTTAGCCAATGATATATAGTAATACGCTATGTTAAAACAGATGGAAGTATTCAAGAGCGATTTATAGGTTTTAAGAATGTGTCCGGAAATCGTACAGCAGATGCATTATATACCGTAGTTTATAACGTTACTAAAGAAATTAATGGAGGGAAGAAATTAGTTGCTCAAAGCTATGATGGAGCTGCAGTGATGGCAGGACAATTAGGGAGCCTGCAAGCTAAAGTTCGAACTTTCCCAAGTGCTGTGTTTGTCCATTGTTTTGCTCATAAATTAAATTTAGTTTTATCCCAGTCCATCAATCACATAAAAGAATATAAAGTATTTTTCGTTACTTTAAGTGGCATGGCTGCTTTTTTTTGTCCACAAACGATTGCCCAAAGTAGCTCCTTCTAGGTGGAACTATAATGGAAGACTTGTGTTAATAGTATCTGGAAATCGTGAATCACTGATTGAACTATTTGAGAATATAATAGAAAATAATGAAACGTGGGACTCAGAATGTTTTTAATATATTACAAACTAAAACAAATGATATTGCTTTTTGCCTAAAAAAAGTGGATGATTAAGTCCATGTTAAGCCAAAAAAGAGATGATTTTGATCTATTTTGGGAGAAAACGATGACGTTAAATGTAGAGCCACAAGCCAAGCGTCTTCGAACAGGCAAGGTCGGAGATGTTCAAACATCATACAGACGCCCCTTTTATGAAATAATCGATCAAATTCAGCAACAAATAAACTATAGATTTAACGGTTTAAATGATTTTAAATTGCTCGAGCTCCGCAATTTCGATGCATTTAAAGGAAAAACTTTCCCAGAAGATGCGTTTAAATCTCTTCTTCGTCATTACGGCCAATTCTTCGATCGAGTGTTACTGCGATCTGAACTGGAAGTGATTTACGAAACTGATGACATTAGCGCAAAAATAACGCTAAGGAACTAATGCAATTTTTAAAAGACAAGAAGCTGGAAGATGCCTATACCGAAGTGTCGAAATTGTGTGAATTAGTATTGACAATACCTTCCACAAGTTCATCAGTAGAACGCAATTTGTCAACACTTAAATGTAAAAAATTTCGTGAGAAATTCAACGGGGCGGGAGAGACTTTCGCATGCATCGCTGTTGTCCATTGAAAATAAACTTCTCCAAAATATGTCGGAGCATCGACGTTTTTATGATGACGTCATTAACGAATTTGCAAAAAATGATGGAAGAATCGAATTACATTACAAATAGGTAAGTTTCTTAAAATTGCTTCCCTTTCTTAAAATTTCACCGCACGCCCCTGGTGTCTATACGTCTATTATAGCGGTGATGGTGTCGTTTTTATTTCAGTACTTAACAATTGCATTTTACCCCATCAAACAAACGCTTATTACAAATAAGAAATCATGGTTCTTGGGATTAGACCGTGTTAAATTAGAATTACTATCCGACGTTTCTCCTTCGATTGCACGAGGCATCTTCAGGGATTTTTACTCCACGAGATCTGAACACTGGATCTCATGGATTAAAGATCCCTGAAGATGCCTCGTGCAATCGAAGACGAAACGTCCGACAGTAATTCCACGGTTTGATCCCAAGAACCATGATCTCTTAATTGACCAAAGCCTTGAAAGCTTCCGTTCTATGCTTATTACAAATTTTTAATATTCTAGTTAATTCCAAAGAAAACGCTCTTTAGAGTTTTAAGTCAAATACCCTAAATATATGCTAATAGTTTTTTTAAATGATTTATTTGTGCCAGGTAATTGAAATACATATAAATAAAAATAAAAATATTACAATTAAATGTTATTTCTGGAGAAACGAACTAACTGAATAAAAAGTAACCTACTGGTTGGTACAAGAGGTAGGATTTTGATTATTGAGTAATCGGTCTTCCAATCCTACTTCACAATTAATAATTTTGATATGTTTTTAAATGATTCACATTTAAGGTTTTTTTATAGCAAAAAGAATATTATTAAAAATTATATAACATATGAAAAGATGATTTATATTTTACCGTTCGATATACTTGAATTTTCAAGTTATTTTGACTTCTAGTAATTAAAATGATGAATATTATTTCGAAATTGAATTTTTTCACATAAATAATTAGGCAATTTATTTAAAATTATTTTATGAGTAAAAGAAGATAAGTGGATTTCGCGTCTAAATTGATCATATTTTGTCGGACCAGTTGCATATAAGAACAACTTTTAATTCATGTTTATCATTAAAATTGACACTTCTATAATAAATTGAAACACAATAACCAAGGCCGCTTAGAATTAAAGAATCAATAAGTTTTAGTTTAATATTAGTATTTAAAAAAAAATTATATACGGTCATTAAAATTTAAATTTTGATAAAACAGACCAATATTTCTCTTTGGAGTAACTAAAGGAATAGTATAACTATCATGAGCAATTTTAAAATTATAATTGGTTTTTATTTTAGAAACTAAATGCTTTGGATCAATTAATAATAATTTGGATTTATTTACATTAATTTTTCATCCATGTTTTTTAATGTTTAATGGTTCTCATTTCTTAAATTAACAAAATGTATTATATTTGCAAAATTAATTTACGATAAATTTGATTGTCATTTGCAAATGCTATACGGTTACCATGTTTAACTGATAAATAAAAATAAAATGTATAAATAATAAAAAGCAATGGGCCACCCAAGGAGCAATTATAGACACTTATTGGGAAAAGTGTCGACACTTTTCCACACACTTTTATGCTATTGTGTCGACACCGCGCCTACTTTAAGTGGAAAATGAGGTCGAAATGGTGATCAAAATGTGTATCATATATTGCCCAAAATATACCCAAAAGTTAGTTCAAAATGTGCCTTTACTTTTACTAAAATATGTCCACAGTGTGACTTTGGTTTCCGGTATGTTTCTAAAGTGGGGCTTTAATATGACCAAATTGTTATTGATTTGTGTCCAAAATAATTTTCCTATATATCCGTTACGATTCTCAAATTGAACTTAAATATTCCCAATGTTAATCTGCGTTTTTCCCAAAATGTTACCGAAAAGCGTCTTTCCGGTTGCAAAATCGACACACTTTGACCAATTAGTTGCACAATGTACACAATATCTCAATTATTATTTTTATTTCCAATACGTCCCCAAATGTGAAATATGCATATTTAATGGGTAGGTACATGGGTGAAACGCGAGCCTAACTTATCGGCGCCCTCAAATTTTCTGATAATAGTTGATAAAATACTTCTAAAAACCACACGCGCCTTAAAACCAATGAATATTTTTAAATATTTAATTTGAAGATATTTAAATATTCTTATTTGTTTTTAAAATATTTAAAGAAAAACAGGAGCTATAATATTTATTACGATTTCTGAGAGCACATTGTCTATGTTTTTGTTCATGACGAGCGAGATATTTAAATTAAAAGTAATTTTACTTTTTCTACCATTGTGCCGAATTAAACACATGTTACCTATAACAGCCGCTTTTGTTTTCAAAAATTGCCTAACTTGACACATAAAAACAGGGGAAACACACGATATTTGACCAAAATTCTACTTAAATGTGTCTGTTTAGCCATATAGGATTTATTTGCCTTTCGTGTACATAATGTGCCTAAAACGGGACTGTTTTTCAAACACATTTCGTCTAAAATACTCCCTCCCATTGGCACAATATTTACTTATGAGGGCGTTTCCAGCAATGTTCTATTATCTCTAGGTAGATCAATATGACTCGATTTTTTTTAACAAGTTGATTGACTCATTTAATGAGCGATGTGTATTTTTTTGTGTAAGTGCCCATATTTTCATATTCTCCTTAAACGACTCATGTGTTTTTGGTTAATCTTCAAAATCACTGTTATCATCTCAAACCATAATTGTACTCATCATCATAAAAAAATATATTTTCAGAATTGGAATCCAAGGGTGTATTTTTATTGATATTTTGCTGACACGGATTGAATGCTGCCTCGTTTTTGTTCCCAAAAACAGGTTATATGATAGGAATATGATTAGACCGATGTACGTAAAAATTTAATTTATTTTGGGTTTCCTCTATTTTCTTTTGTACACAACGGTAGTAAGTTGTGCTGAACACTTTTCGCGTGGCAGTTCTAATATTTTTAGGTTTTTTTTTAAATTGTGGTTAAATTCGCAGAATCAATTTTATTTAATGGTCAATCTACTCATCTAAGTTATGAAATGAGTCCATATGAGATCTAAAATGTGCCCATCCAACATATTCCCGAAACAAAATTAAAATTATGCGTTTAAAATATGTCCATTCAACACATTTTAGTAATAAAGCGGAAACAATATTTTCGGACAACACAGGGACACAAAGTGTTGGAAAAGAGTCGACAACCATAGTGCCCGAATTTTGTTACTGGGTCTAAACTAGCACTATGCGGGAACATTCTAGATATATGGTGTCTAAAATGTTACCAGTTAGGCACAAACTTGTTTTTTAACAAAATTGAATTAATAATGTGTCGACACATTTTTAAAAATTAGACCCGGTGTCAAATAGGGCACGATTCCAATTACAAGTTCTCACACTATTTAGACACAAGAATTCTACCAATTGTCGAAGCACTGTACTCCTTGGGCAACCAGACCCTTGAGGCACTTCTTTATGTATCGATGGCCTATTAGAAGTGTCCAGTATGTATTCGTTAGAAATTCTGGTAAACTGATTAAGGTTAGAAAGGTAATTAATAAACTCTTGCCATGTCTTGTCACCGAAAAGTTATGTTATGGTGCTAAAATTTTTGCGTTGTTCTGTTACGGCGCTGCTGTGGTACAAA
>JAUTXW010004033.1:22500-68859 GCA_030620095.1 Kuschelorhynchus macadamiae | reverse complement strand
TTTGGTTTTGTTCGTTACTTCATTAGGATTTTTCGTATTGCTCAAATAAGACAAATGCACTTATCCTTCACCATAGAAAACAAAAATTCTTCCTCCCAATCTTTATGAAAATGATACGTTTTCTTCGCTGCACTCATTTTGTCCTATTTAATAATAAACTTTGTATCGACGTAGTATTGCTTTCAAGTTGCAATTCAGAATGACTCCAATTCCTGCAGGCGCAACATTTATATCGACGTGAACGAAAGTCTCGAATGTTCCCGTCAAACACGCCGCCCGAAATTTCTAGAAAAGCCGCAAGAATAAAAAACGCGGCTTTTCTTTGACAAGTACCGCGCATTCCTTTGATAAGGCCGCCTTTTGCCGCTAGCAGAGTGTTATTTTATTACGTAATAAATTTTTGTAGTTTAGTTAAGTACCTACTTATTAAAAAAAAATTTCTTCTAATATACTCAAAAAGCACTCGAGATCGACCGTTTGAGCACCTCTGCTCTATGTACTTATTTGTAGATAGCAGTGGTAATGAGTAGTTAGTCGAAAGTGCTCTGCTCTGATTTTGGAGTTTGGATATTATACACGTTATACAGACCTTTTTGTTTTATAACCCTAATTATATTTCAAGCAAAAACTTTCTACAAACTGAAATTTTACCAAGCCGAGTTATTAAAAAAAATCCCATATGTTACGAACTTTACTGATCACACTGTACGTAATGCTCCGGCGGTTGTTTTTTCAGCTGGCCGAGTCCTCATAGTAAACAGCGCACCCCGGAACCGGAGAGTCCGGTCAAGTCCTGCCCCACGCCAAAGCCCTCGTGGCTCAGGATAACGGGGGCCAACTTCCCCGAGGGCCGCCATCAAATCCTTCAATAACCATGGAAACCATTAAGCTTCCCGACTGATTTTACCAAGGATGGATTCTTACCAAATTGTTAATTTAAGACTTAAACGTGTGTTATTTTATCGTTCCGTTAGGCTAGGCATTCTAGTGGAGTCAATCCACTGCATATTTTCGTAAAAAAGGAACTGCCCTTTCCCTAGAGTTCTCCTCTCCATGTTGGTGGGATCACAAAGGAAGAGTATCTCCAGTATATATATATATATATATATATATATATATATATATATATATATATATATATATACACATGCTCAAAATCTAGGGATATTGTAGATATTTTCATCAATCCTATTTATTTTTATTTCAACTCAATTTGAACAATGTAATAAGTGTTGATATGCGTTAAATATGAAATACATAACATAATATACTGGTAAAGTACGTGATTTACATAAAAGAATAATCATTATTTCAAATATCGGCAAAATCTAATTTTTTTTATTAACATTCACTTAAGAAAATTTTAATTAAAGTGATTATGAAAAATGTTTAGAAGTATAGTTAATATGGAATGTGGCCTCCTCGTGCATTTATGACAGCTCGGCAACGCCTTTCCATACTCAGGATCAAGTTATCCAGGTCCTCTTGTGGAATCGCATTCCAGCACTGCTGAAGAGCTTCAAATAACTGGTTTCGGTTCTGCCACTGGTTCTGGTCCCGAAGAACTCTTCGTTGAAGCATATCCCAAGCATGCTCAATGGGATTCAGATCCGGCGACTGAGCGGGCCAGTCTAGAACGCGAATATTTTGCTCTTCCAGGAAATTTCTCGTTACTCTCGCTGTGTGTGGAGTGGCATTGTCATGCATCAACGTGAAATCTGGACCTATGGGGTTTCTACATGGAAGAACAACAGGTTCCAGGACATTCCTAACATAATCGTTCGCTGATAAAAAACGATCCAGCAAAACGAGCTCTGTCCTGTTACCAATGGATATTCCTGCCCACACCATTATTGTACCCCCCTCTGTAGCTGTGAACTTCCTGGGGTATGTTGGATGCGAGATCTTGCGCCAGGTGCTCTCCAAACGCGAACCCTTCGAGAATCTGGATACAAACCAAACCGTGATTCATCGGTAAATAAAACATTCCGCCATTGATTTTCAGTCCAGATAACATGTTTTATTTCCAGCTAATCGAGTTGTTGATTTCCTTGTTTGAGAAGGACATCCTCAATGTCTTCTGCTGACTAGATTAGCTTCTCTTAACCTTCTGTAGATGGTATGTCTGAACCCTTACTTGACGAGCTGTGTGCAAGTGATTAATTAATTGAGATGCAGTCACTGTGTCATTTTCGGGCTTCCAGCTGGACATACCGATCCATATGAGGTGGTTATTCTAACATCTCAAATGCCTCTCCTGTACTGTTCCAGTTTCATGATAACGATCCAGAGAAAGGAGATAACACTCTGAGTAGCTTTAGCATTTGCTACATGAACTTGAATCTCCGGGCCTCAAGTATTCCCACAGCTCTCAACATCTTCATTTTCACTTAAATGGCGTCTAGGCATATTTAAAAGATTACTAAAACACGTTTGCAGAAATAAACAATAAAAATTACAAGGAAGAAATCTGGAATAGTTTCTTATCATTTGTTTTGTTATTTTACATACCTTTAAAAAAATTGTTTTTTTCTCGAAGTGACAAAATATTTATCCATATTTGCTTATTTTACATCAACATATATTAATATCATACACTGCCCAAATTAGTTTAAAATAGGTGTGTGTTTATATTATTAAGAATTAAAATTCGTTAATATCCCTAGATTTTGAGCATGTGTGTATATATATATATATATATATATATATATATATATACCGGGTGACCACGAAATTTCTAACAAGGCTGTAACTTTTTTAAAATAAGTACTATTAACATGAAATTATATGGTTACCTATGAGGAAGATTTTCGCTGTATAAACAACTCATTGCCGTTTCCGGTTTAACCGGAAATACTAACAACTTTAATATTTTAAATGGAACACCCCGTATATTGATTTATTTTTGAATTCTACACTAAATTCTAAACATAAAACATGTATCATACCCTATGTCAATTCCTGAGTTTTCGATAAAATGGCGAATGAAACTTTAAAACCTCCAATGAATAATTCCGTTTTTTGGAAAAACAAATGAAGATAGTTCCAATTTAATACTGTAAATAGTGATTGTTATGCAACTCATTGCATCTAATGTGATAGTTATGATACTTCCAGTTTTCCCGGAAAAGAAGTGAAAAATCACTTTCAAACGATAATTTCTCGTTTTATTTTAATGGGACGACATATAAACCTACTCAACATCTAAATCTTTAAACAGTTTTAAATACTTTTGTGTGTAATACCCTATACCTATATCAAGTACTTTTCGAGATATTTCCAATTGTACTGTGCAATTACCTTTTTAACGCTTAGGCTGATAAATGACAAATATTATATTTCTGATCCAAAGTGACTGTGAAATAAAGAAACACCACAGCTGCACATTTTTTTATTTACCTTCTAACCTTTAAAGAAGTTACTTTAGTTCAGAATTATGGGTTTGTTCAATGTACAAATAAAAAACAAGCTATTAGAATTTGCAAATGTACTGCTCAAAACTGTTTTTGTGGTCATCAAATATGGGTACTAAGGAAAAAGGACTCGGTTTTTGAATTTCACATGATACTAAATTGAGTTCTTAACATAAAAAAGAAATAAAATGCCTATGATATGTTATCTGTAAGGCTAAGCATATTTTGTACTTAGCAGCAATGTACATTGAGTAAAAACGAAAAATTAGTTAACCTTATAAATATAAATAGACTTACCTACAAAAAGTTATTTCAAAATAACTGTTTTTTTGATGTTTTCACACTCTGTATAACTAATCATTGTATATTATTTACTATAGAAGAAATATTGCCAGTCTACTTAAATAGGTATTTATTAAAGACACTACTGAGTAGCTTCCACTGTCATTATGCCACAAAACACTAATTTAAGTAATATTCAAATATAAAAAATCCTCTTAACTCAAGGAAAAACACGAAATAGAACTAACGCTACATGATAAAAAAACCAAGAAAAAAGGTTTATCCATAGAGAAGGTCTTTAAAACGTTGGCTGTCCATTAACTTCATGGCACATACGAATTCTGTTATGAAATTCTTGTAAGAATTGTTTTCCATCTGCCTTGGAGGTTATTTCTTCTATCACCCTTGTAATTCGATTAATAAAGTCCGCACGATTTTTTAATGGTGTTTTGTAGACCTTTTGTTTAAAGTAGCCCCAATATGAAAAATCTAACGGGGTGAGGTCAGGCGATCTCGCCGGCCGTCTGACTCGCCCATTCGTACCTTCATCCAATTGTCGTCAATTCTCGTTTTAGGTAAGTGAAAGTTGTTACTACTCTGGAATTGTGTGCAGGTGTCCCCATCTTGCTGAAAATATACTTGATTGTAATAAACAATTGATAAATTGTCCACAAAATCCTCTATTGTATTTTGGAGGAATTGCAAATAATGTTCTGCATCCAGGAGCTCATAAAAAAATGGGACCTATTTTTCGAGTTCCTAGTACTCCAAACCAGATGTCAACACCAAATCTTTCTTGAATGCCCCTTCCCTTTACCAAGTACGGATTTTGGAAGCCCAGTACCTAGTATTATTGCGGTTAAACATTCCCATATTGGTAAATCGGGATTCATCTGAAAAAAGAATATGAGAAAGGCTATCTTTGTTGCATATCAAAATACCAGTTGCAAAATTCCAGTCTTCTCTGATAGTTCGCTTCATATAATTGGTTAGAGATTTGTTATTTGAATGATTTAAAGCCATGCCATGCTTACGTAAAATTTTTCGTGCGCTTTAGGCCAATTCCAATTTCACTGCTCATTTGTCGTATTAATGTATAATAGATCATTGGTATACAAGCCAATGTATTAATTTCAGCCTCTTCACTAACTGTACATATAATGCTCTGGCTTCCTTGTGATTTTTTCTAGTTTCTCCGTATATCATTATCATATCAAGTTGTTCTTCAGTTGAGTAGCTTTCAATAATTAAAATTTATAAGAAAGTCTCGAAAAACGTAGCACTTATAATTACCGTTTAACCGTTTAATATAAATTTATAAAAAAATCTTTCTTGGGAATAGTGTTCACAATATAACACATCATTGACGTTGGATGATTTTTTATTTTTTAAAGACGTTTGGAACAATTTAGGCTATTTAAGACAAATCACAAACATTGTAACATTTATGTTTAAAATTTTTTAAAAAACAAGTCACACAGTTAAAACGGTACTTGTTTGGCAGTTTTTTCATTCCGATGCAGGCTGCAGTTCCATAGTTTGTTTCGATCGTTTCGTACTTTAGCAGGTTTTCACCCATTCTGCAGTATATTGTAAAAGTGACGTTTCTTGAACACATAAACTATATTCTTATAAAAAATCTTTCTTGGGAATAGTGTTCACTATATAACACATCTTTGATGTTGGATGATTTATTTTTTAAAAAAGCGTTTCGACCATTTTATGGCCTTCATCAGTTATTTTAGTCTATTTAAGACAAATCACAGGCATCTACACTGCTGGAATTTCGAAGTGCACCATGGACATTTTTACGGCTGACGACCAATTCCTAGAGTATGCAGCCCGATAAGGACAGCCTTAGGACTCTATCGCAACCCTCTTATACAGGGTGTTAAATATTACTGTTATTTTTTGAAAAAGTTTATTCGACCAGAACTCTTACTTTGGAACATTTCTTTTTCTCTTTGTGCAACCAAAATAATATAGAGCTAGGTACAAAAAAAAACAATTTCGAGAGGTTTTGAATTTTCTTCTTCCTTTTCCAACATTTTTTTTAGAAAAATTGATTTTTTTAAAAATGGTCTGCTGATTAAAGCCCACCAATGACAATCAGATTCAGTATGGACTATCAGATTATGAACAGGATTGGCTTCCTTAGTATCTCCATGTGCATGAATATACAGTATACAGGGTGAGGCAAAACCTCTACCGATTTTAAACTTTAACAATGTTAATTTCCTGCTCCACAAGGTAGGTAGTATTGCAGACCTTTCTTATCCATTGTATTATTGGGACATATTCTCATTTAATTCGAAATGACAGGTAAACAGCTTATATAAGTCTATATTAACAAAAATAACATTGTACAATATCTGAAAGAACTAGATCAAATTTCAAATGTAAAAACCTGTTTCGGTAAAAATGTCCATTATTACTAAAAATGGCGTTACAAGCAACATCGAATTCAAGATTGATAGAAAAAACCAAACCGAACAAATCACTATTTAACTTGCACCTCTTAATTTTTGGTGAACCCTGTATACAATATTCATGTTGGACGATTTAAGGGTGCCAACCTTGTTCATAATCCGATAGATTTACCTTTGATTACCACAAGTGGACTTTGATCAGCAGATTATTTTAAAAAATCCATTTTTCGAAAAAATACGGGGTTTTTTCGGAAACGAAGAAAAAATTTCAAAATCCCTAGATAATCTTTTTTCGTACATAGCTCTAGATTTATTTGGGTTGCACAAAGAGAAAGAGAAATCTTCTATAGTAAGAATTATGGATCCAAGAAACTTAAAAAAAATGACAGGGTCTTATATAATCCCCTGTATAAGACAGTTGCTATGTTGTCCTGAAGCTTCCCTTATCGGGTTGCATAATATGCATATTGATCAAACAAATGCGGAAAGCCGCAATTCAAAATATTCATCCGTATTGAAAATATTTCATTTTCATTTTCCAGTAAAAATTTCCTTGGTCCACTTCCGAAATTTCAGCAGTTTATGTTAAAAAGTCAAAAATGCAAATAAGTATAAAAAAGTAAGTAATATACAGGGTGTTCCACTTACAAAAGTGCAACTTGAATCAACATCTCAAAAATTCAACATTTTCAATTTCCCCTGTATTTCAGAAACTAAGATGATAAATGTGTGCGTGGAATGTTTAATTTCATAAAAAAGTAGCCAATATCGTGAAAACTTTACACGAAAATGGGATGTGTTCGTTGAAAAAATTCAGGATTCCCCTCCTTTATGACGCCACCAATACGTTTATTCAAAAAAGCCCGAGGGAAGAGCAGTTTCTTTTTTTTACGAACATGTGCGGTAGATTGGCTCCACTATTCTTAGAGTTGCTCCAAGCGAACTGAATAAATAAAATGTTCGTATGACGTAATGATCGTTTTAATGTGTTGTTTGAATTTGAACTGTTGACGTGACCTTTCACTTCAAAGAGAAGTTGGATTGAGTTTTTTTTTGTGACATTCGAGTTGATTTAAAAAGCAGAATGCAGAATGGACTTTCTGTGCAGAAAGACGGGACTTTATACTAAACTTGTTTATAAATATTAAAACCTTCAAAGTATTTATTCTATTTTATTTGTTAAAGCAAAGAGATAGCAATATTTTAATTTAGCTTTTTTACTTAAGGTGGGTTCACGTAAAAATATTTATACAGGGTGTTAGTAAATAAGTGCGACAAACTTCAAGGGGTGATTCTGCAGGAAAAAATAATAAAAAATAAATGTTAAAATCTGACGATTAATTTATTGCTCTGAAACCGGTCGAGATATGCCAATGAAATTTGGTGGGTCTTAGGGGGTAGTTATTGCGCATTTTTTGACATGCACTTAAGAATATTATATTCATCATTGGCGCGCATACGGGTAATGATCTCGATTTATATAAGAAAAAAATGGTATGCCACTGAGACATTTCAAATTAAAAATCATTTTTGAATTCCTCGTTCGATTTGTGACAAAAAATCTCTCTTGCCATTTTTCCATATGGGGCGCGGTTTTTTTGCAAAAAAATAAAATATCCTAACGCGTATTTTTCATTTCTTTAATACATTGTCAAGAACTATCTAATACGCTAATATTAAACCAGAACAATGACAGAAAATAACACTAATACAATTTTAAATAGGCGTAAAGCTACAACAAATGTTGAAAATGACCTCACTCAGACGTGACACAAGAGTCAATTCTGCGTTTCATTGATTGTCGCATTCGCGCAAATATTCCTGGTGTATTTCTTATTGTCTCCCAGCCGGCTATAATTCGATTCATCAGGTCATCAACATTTTCGACGGAAGTGGAATAAACTAATGACTTAAGAAAACCTCAAATGCAAAAATCTAGAGGATCGAGTAGGCCAATTTTCCTATCCAACCATTTTGATATTCTGCGTAAAAATCGCACCTTATAGGAAAAAAAGTCAAGAGAGATTTTTTTGTCACAAATTGAACGAGGAATTAAAAAAAATTGAGATCATGACCCGTATGCGCGCCAATGATGAATATAAAATTCTTAATTGCATGTCAAAAACTGCGCAATAACTACCTCTTAAAACCCACCAAACTTCATTGGCGTATCTCGACCAGTTTTAGAGCAATAAATAAATCGTCAGATTTTAACATAAACTTTAACACTCTGTATCTCGGAAAACGAATCATTTGCGTACCTAGGTTTATATAGTAAACTGTCATAATTTTTTCATGCAAAATCACCCCCTGAAGTTTATCGCACTTATTTACTAACACCCTGTATTTTTTTTTTATTTCATTTCTTGTATTTGTTATAACGGCTCACCTTTTTTTTTAGCCGATAAGTGATATGGTATATGGCTTCTATAAGGCCTTCTGAATGAGGCAAAAACTCCCAATTTTTATTTTATTCATTTATTTCTTTATCTTTTTCTTAATGAAATGTGATATATTTCACAGCATTTTTTTTTTACTTTTATAAAGCCTTCTGAATGTGGAACTTAAAAAAAATCCTGCAGAAACTCTTATTGTTTAGGCAATATGCCTGATTTCTATAATAACTCGGTAGTAAATATTCCAGAGTTGTTTGAATAATGTAAACTATTTGATTTAATTTCATTTTTGCATTAAAAACTTGGTGCAAAGTTAAATAATAATGATTTTATGATGGTAACATAATCTGAGGGTGACAATCAGTGAAATTCAAACTATTCAAATTTAAAAACTCAAACATTTTACAATAATAATGTGTTTTTATTGGTGTCTAGAAAGTTATTAAGTAAAAATTAAAATGAGTGGATATTTAAACAAAAAAAAAATGAAAACCCCCTTATATTCAATATTTGATACTGTTAGGTTTGTCAATAAAGCCATAATAGAAACCCGACGGTAGTTTTGTCTTATAAATACCTCGCGGGGGTGAGCTCCAACCGCAAAATCTTACATGTGAATAGGGGTCAAGTGGTACCTTATTTTAAAGGCAATAAAATTTTCTTTTCATCTTATTTTTCCAATTTGAAGCAGCTGTTTTTAAAAAAAATAAGAGTAGGGCAATAAAAAGAAAAAAAATCATTGCTCCGTGAAAAAATGTTGTGATCCGTTTTTTGCTGATGGATTCCCGTTGACATAAATTGTAAATAAAATAAAAATTAGATTTTTCCAGAAAAATTAGTTTTGCAAATTCAACAAATAGAAAATATTTTTCGAGGCCGAGAGACCGAGACCATGGTCTCGCGAATCCCTACTTCCTAGTCAGATCGTCCATTCTGTTCTGCTTACTTCGGCCATATAGCTGGTTTTATCAACCTCTTATTTAATTTTTTTCTATTCATATTCTTGCATCTGAAAGCCCACTATTCACTAGTCGTTGATTCGTCCATTCCTCCGCACAGTGTGGAGAGTCTGGTTCATCCGTTCGATATGTTGTGCGGCGATTCTGTCTTTTGGGAGGATAATCGAGTAGGCTTTGACATCGGCGAACCATTCGTCCGAATGAAATCTTTTGTTTTTTGTTTATTTTCAAACACTGAAACGCATGAAATTACGGAAGCGTAGAAGGGCCACGTTGTTTTTTTTATTCTGAGTTTAAAGTTAGAATTTGATAAAATTCTTAGTTTAAAGTCAGAAATTAGTAAAAATCTCAGTTTAGAGTAGGAATTTAACAAAATTCTGAGTTTGAAGTCGGCATTTAACTAAAATCTGAGTCTAAAGTAGGAATTTAACGAAATTCTAAGTTTAAAGTCGGAGTTTAACTAAAGTCTGGGTTTAAATTCGAAATTTAAAAAAATGTGTGTTTAAAGTATGAATTCAATTAAATTTTGAGTTTAAAGTAGGACTTTAACTAAAGTTTGGATTTTAAAGTTGGGATTTAACAAAATTGCGAGTTTAATGTCAAGTTTAAACTCCAAATTTGATAAAATTCTTAGCTTAAAGTCAGAAATTAGTAAAATTCTGAGTTTGAACTCGGAACTTAACTAAAATCTGAGTCTAAAGTAGAAATTTAACGAAATTCTAGTTTAAAGTCGGAATTTAACTAAATTCTGAGTTTAAAGTAGGACTTTAACTAAAGTCTGGTTTTAAAGTCGGAATTTAACAAAATTTGAGTTTAAAGTAAGAATTTTGTTATACAATTCTGAGTTTAAATTAGGAATTTAATAAAATCCTGAGTTTAATGTCAGAATTTTGTAGCAAAATTCTGGGTTTAAAGTCAGGATTTGGTAAAATTCTTAGTTTAAAATCAGGAATTAGTGAAATTCTGAGTTTAAAGTAGGAATTTAACAAAATTCTGAGTTTGAAGTCGGCATTTAACTAAACTCTGAGTCTAAAGTAGGAATTTAACGAAATTCTAAGTTTAAAGTCGGAGTTTAACTAAAGTCTGGGTTTAAATTCGAAATTTTAAAAAATGTGTGTTTAAAGTATGAATTCAATTAAATTTTGAGTTTAAAGTAGGATTTTAACTAAAGTTTGGATTTTAAAGTCGGAATTTAACAACATTGTGAGTTTAATGTCGAGTTTAAACTCCGAATTTGATAAAATTAGTTTAAAGTCGGAAATTAGTAAAATTCTGAGTTTGAACTCGGAACTTAACTAAAATCTGAGTCTAAAGTAGGAATTTAACGAAATTCTAGTTTAAAGTAGGAATTTAACTAATGTCTGAGTTTAAAATAGTAATTTAAATAAATTCAGAGTTTAAAGTAGGACTTTAACTAAATTCTGGGTTTAAAGTCGGAATTTAACAAAATTTGAGTTTAAAGTAAGAATTTTGTTATACAATTCTGAGTTTAAAGTAGAAATTTAACAAAATTCTGAGTTTAAAGTCAGAATTTTGTAGCAAAATTGTGAGTTTAAAGTCAGAATTTGATAAAATTCTTAGTTTAAAATCAGGAATTAGTGAAATTGTGAGTTTAAAGTAGGAATTTAAAAAAATTCTGAGTTTTAAGTCGGAATTTAACAAAAAATCTGAGTCTAAAGTCGGAGTTTAACTAAAGTATGGGTTTGAAGTCGGAATTTAACAAAATTATGGGTTTAAATTAGGAATTTAACAAAATTGCGAGTTTAAAGTCGGAATTTGATATAATACTTAATTTAAAGTCAGAATTTAGTAAAATTCTGAGTTTAAAGTAGGAATTTAACAAAATTTTGAGTTTAAAGTAAGAATTTTGTTATACAATTGTGAGTTTGAACTCGGAATTTAACTAAAATCTGAGTCTAAAGTAGGAATTTAACGAAATTCTAGTTTAAAGTCGGAATTTAACTAAAGTCTGAGTTTAAAGTAGGACTTTAACTAAAGTCTGGGTTTAAAGTCGGAATTTAACAAAATTTGAGTTTAAAGTAAGAATTTTGTTATATAATTCTGTGTTTAAAGTAGGAATTTAACAAAATTCTGAGTTTAAAGTCAGAATTTTGTAGCAAAATTCTGAGTTTAAAGTCAGAATTTGATAAAATTCTTAGTTTAAAATCAGGAATTAGTGAAATTCTGAGTTTAAAGTAGAAATTTAACAACATTCTGAGTTTTAAGTCGGAATTTAACTAAAAATCTGAGTCTAAAGTAGGAATTTAACGAAATTCTGAGTTTAAAGTTGGAGTTTAACTAAAGTATGGGTTTAAAGTCGGAATTTAACAAAATTGTGGGTTTAAATTAGGAATTTAACAAAATTGCGAGTTTAAAGTCGGAATTTGATACAATACTTAATTTAAAGTCAGAATTTAGTAAAATTCTGAGTTTAAAGTAGGAATTTAACAAAATTCTGAGTTTAAAGTAAGAATTTTGTTATACAATTGTGAGTTTGAACTCGGAATTTAACTAAAATCTGAGTCTAAAGTAGAAATTTAACGAAATTCTGAGTTTAAAATAGGAATTTAACTAATTTCAGAGTTTAAAGTAGGACTTTAACTAAATTCTGGGTTTAAAGTCGGAATTTAACAAAATTTGAGTTTAAAGTAAGAATTTTGTTATACAATTCTGAATTTAAAGTAGGAATTTAACAAAATTCTGAGTCTAAAGTCATAATTTGGTAGTTAAATGAAGAGTTTAAAGATAGAATTTGATCAAATTCTTAGTTTAAAATCAGGATTTAGTGAAATTCTGAGTTTAAAGTAGGAATTTAACAAAATTCTGAGATTTAACCCCTTGAGACCTGATTTTTATTTTGGCGGGATAAAAATTATTTATGTGCAAATAATGAATTAAGGGGTCCCTCTGAAGGGTATAGTGAGTAAACTAAAATTTTTGAAACAATTTTTCTCAAAAAAAAAACGTGCATAATTATGCCCAAATTGCTTTAATGCTCAAAAAAATAATACAACATAAACAAACTAAAAAAAGTAAAAATCCGTAAAAAAAGTAAAAAAAAGTTATTTTCTATGATAAGTAACAAAACAGTTTCTCTCTTTTTTAATACACAAATGTACTCCACACTTTTCGCAATAGAAATGGGTTTTTTTACAACATTTTTCATTTTTGCACCTTTTCCCCTCCTTGCTCCCATCCAGATGTGGCAAATGATCTATAGTATCATATTGGACCTCGGGACATGGCCTAATTTCGTCGGTCCATCTTGGAATTTTTGTCTTTGATATTTCAGGCGTTCCGCTACTGGGCCTTCCTCGTTTGGCTGGAGTTTGGACAGGTTTACCAACTTTCACTAAACACTCCGCTAATCTTAGGCGGAAGTCCAAAAGACCCATCTGCAATTTTTGGGGTACCTGTTGTTGTTTACAGTCTCGTTTATACTCGAACCAGCTATTGACCACAGCCAAATCTACTGCGTGGAATATAAGACGCAGTGTCCACTTTCTAGATCGAATATAAATTCGGTAGAGCCCAATCATTTGGTCGAGCAAATCCACTCCACCCATTGAATGATTATATAACTTAACAATTTCTGGTCTTGCAATATCAATATACCTCTTCTCGATCTTATCCCACCTGGAAACTAAGTCTTCCTCTCCAACACCTACAAAATTCGATGCGAGGACGACTGAACGATTATCCATCCATTTTACTAAAGCAATGTCCCCATTTTCGGTTGTCAATTCATCATTAGATCCCCTACCTCTTTGTTTTAACTGTTTGTCATCCATAAGTGGGGCTTACTAAATCTGTTAACTCTTACTGTGCCAGCAGCATAAATTTTTTTATGCTTTAGGACTTGCAAAAGTTGAAACGACGAAAAATAATTGTCAAAATATAATTTGTGTCCAGGTCTCTGTATACGCTGAGAAAGATGAATGACAACTGATGCTCCAAGACCGAATGTTCTCAGGTTTTCTACATTCAAACCAGTGGAAGCCCCTTGGTAAATCACGAAATCGTATGCCATTCCGGATTTTCCACACAGAACAAATATTTTCACACCCAGGGAGTCGGCTTTCCTTTTGTGTATTGCTTGATTGACAAGTGGCCCCTGAACGATACAATTTGTTCATCGATGCATAAATTTTCTTCTAAATCTAACTCTCCGCAACGATTTCTAATGGCATCAAAAAGAGGGCGGACCTTATACAATTTATCGGTGGAATTTTCTGGAATCTCCAAGTTATTGACGCAGTGTAAATTTGTCCGAAGTTGAAAAAATCTATCTCTGGTCATTGTATCTCTGAAAAGATTTATGTAAAGGGACTTATTCCAAAATAGACGTACTTTAGGAAATTTGAGGCAGCCTATCGCAATGTGTAATCCAAAGAGACTTTTTAGTTCCGAGGTATTTGTTGGTTTGAAATGAATGTTTTTTTGGTGGGCATATATATTTGTAAACTCTGCCATTTTTTCAAACTCATCATCATTTAGATATTTTTGAAAATATTCCAAAGGGCTTTTTAGTCCTTCAGGCTCGCTATCGCTCTGGTCTAATTCATCCCAGACAATATCAGGATTATGAAATTCACGTTTACACCACTTAATTTTATCCTTTTGAGTTATAATGGAGTTATAGTTTGACTCAGTCACTCTTCCTGCAAATAACGACAATGGCAAATCATCTTCATCTTCCCAGTGGGTTTCAGGATTTTCAAGACTTTTTGAATCAACTTTGTCTGCGCCTATACGAACAATATGCGGCGTAGTAGTTTGGAATTCATTGTCCTCCTCCCCTCCTTCATCGTCGCTCAACTCCAAATCGGAACAATTCTCCAGAAAATCCAGTAAAATAGCCGCATCTCCTTCATTTTCTGGGTCATATCTCTTATCTAAAAAAAAAGACTTATTATAAGCGCCCATTTGAGTCAACTGTGCAGAATTATGACTACTAATAAAAGCTTATTTGTTTCAGACAAACAACTCTTGAGACCAATTGTGCATAATTATGCCGCCCAACAAAAAAGGTCATTTTTATTGAACTTTGATAAAATATATTGACAAAATATACATGTATATGTTTAGTTCAAACCTTTATTGATAATATTAGGCAAAATAAAATAATTTTTTTCATCACCCCGCAACGATGATCAAAGAATTATTTTTACTTACCTTGTCTTGCAGCCATCGTGCAAACCGTTGAAATGTCAAAAAGTTGTAGTTCCCACATTTGTCACAGGATGGCTCCACTAACATCACACGTTACAAGAAACATGTCCATTATTATGCACTTTTCGTCTAAGCGCTAAAAAATTTTTTTTTCAAGGAGAAAAAAATAGGTGAAAATTATGTGCATAATTATGCACACGGGGTCTCAAAGGGTTAAGGCGGAATTTAACTAAAAATCTAAGTCTAAAATAGGAATTTAACAAAATTCTGAGTTTTAAGTCGGAATTTAACTAAAAATCTGAGTCTAAAGTAGGAATTTAACGAAATTCTGAGTTTAAAGTCGGAGTTTAACTAAAGTCTGGGTTTAAAGTAGGAATTTAACAAAATTGTGGGTTTAAAGTCGGAATTTAACAAAATTGCGAGTTTGAAGTCGGAATTTGATATAATACTTCATTTAAAGTCAGAATTTAGTAAAATCTGAGTTTAAAGCAAGAATTTTGTTATACAATTGTGAGTTTAAAGTAGGAATTTAACAAAATTGTGGGTTTAAAGTCGGAATTTAACAAAATTGCGAGTTTGAAGTCGGAATTTGATATAATACTTCATTTAAAGTCAGAATTTAGTAAAATCTGAGTTTAAAGCAAGAATTTTGTTATACAATTGTGAGTTTAAAGTAGGAATTTAACAAAATTCTGAGTTTAAAGTTAGGCTTTAACTAAAGTCTGGGTTTAAAGTCGAAATGTAACAAAAATTCTGAGTTTAAAGTCGGAATTTGATAAAATTCTTAGTTTAAACTAAGAATTTAGTAAAATTCTGAGTTTAAAGTCGGAATTTAACAAAATTCTGAGTTTAAACTTGGAATTTAATAAAATTTTGAGTTAAACTAAGAATTTTATTAAACAATTCTGAGTTTAAAGTCGGAATTTAACAAAATTCTGAGTTTAACCCTTTCGCCGCGGACGGACTAAATTGGCTATAGTATTATTATATGCGAAGATAGAATATTTAATGCAAACTACGATATTTCGGAATATAACGTATATTTATTACTAATTTTTAACTATAAAAATAGGTTCTTGTTGTTTTTTATTTTGTGAAACGCACATGTGCGTCTTCCGCACCTTTTTACAAATCTTTACTTCCGTGCGGAAAACGCACTTGTGCGTTTGAGTATATATCGCTTAATTATAGGACTAATATTAACAAAACTTAAGAATAAAGCATAAAAAAGATAATACAACTAGTTATTCATAAAGAAATAGTAGCGAAAAACATTATGCTTTTCGGTTACTATGGCTCTTCAGCCGTATTAACTAAAAAGCAACAAATCCGGAAACGAATATTCATTTTCGTAAGTTCAAATGTTATATTATATGCGGTTAAAAGGTCAGAGACTTCCTAAAAATGCGAGAGCCATACCAGCGTTGGAAATTTGTGTAAACGTACGACTCTGTTGCGCGACCTACACACATTATAGAGTTACAAGAAGACGCACATGTTTTGTCTCTGCAGCGAAAGGGTTAAAGTCAGAATATTACTAAATTCTGACTTAAAACTCAACATTGTTGTTAAATTCCCCTATAATCTAAGAAATATTATTAAATTGCGACTTTCAACCTCAGAATTTTACTAAATTCTGACTTGACTTATTGAATTCCGATTTTAAACTCAGAATTTTGTTAAATTCCGACTTTAAACTCAGAATTTAATTAAATTTCGACTTTAAACTCAAACACAGAATTAAAAAAAACGTGAGTCTTCTACGATCTTGTATGAAATCCATGCAAAAGTATTAAATAAAAATTGCATAGTGTGGATTTATTCATATGAATGGACAAATCCAACCGAATAGTGAGTGGCGGACTTAATAGTAAGTAAATTGTGTTAAAAAAATTGACATGCATAATTTAAATATTAAATGCATTCTTTACAGTGATAAATATCTCGCTTGAAATCGTAAGTAAATAAATATCGTTATTCCAGCATTGTTTCAATTTGGTACGAAATCCAAAAAAATTATAAATCTGTTAAGTTTTAAATAACGTGTATTTATAGTTTATATTCTATGTTTACCAATGTGTATTTTGAAATATTTGGACACTTGTTCGTTAAACATATATAGACTTCCCATATGTCTTTTGTATTTTTAGAATTATCAACTGGCGTTTTAGTTCAGATCTGGTATACGGTGTGTATAATATGCAACATTGTTTGGTTACAGTTCAAATGACTCAAGAGTTTTCATTGACATTTTGTGTATCTGCCTTATTAGCAAATATACAGGGTCGCGGTTATCGCCATCAATCTATCTTGAAAGCATTTTAAACATTAATAACTTTAACAATTTTTCTTTTTTGTTGGATGTGAGAAATCCTTTTACGGATACCAATGGCTCGGCGCCATTTAGTGTTGTCGGACTCTCGTAGAATACCGGCCAAAACTCACCCCCTGGCACTGAAGCTTTATAGCTTATTGTGCCATTGTGGAGGAGTCTGCGATGACGCACTCACCGCCAACCCTTTTACACTTAAGTTAGCCTTTTCAGCTTAAAGCTCCGGGCAAATTTGCTCAGATCTTGAACAGGAAAGTCCAGAATTTCGTCTGGGTCGACCTTCGGTGTCCCAAGGAACAAATGCCTTCTGCGATCCAGTGCCTTATAGCACACAATATGTACAGCTGTCTCATTATCCCTACTAATTCCGTGTTTGAATTGTTCTAAAAATATATCGGAATGACAACACAATGCTTAGAAAATAGGATTAAAGGCCACAAGTATACTAAAAATTCACAAGCGCGAACAAACAACAAAACATGAGTTCAATTTCAGTGAAACCGAGATTTTAGCACAAGATAAGAATTATCGTAAATTGACATTTAAAGAAATGATAGAAATGAAAAAGGAGAACGAAGTAGTTAATGATAAAAAAGATATTTGTGGTTTAAGCCAAATATATTTCAACCCAGTTAAATAATCAAAGAGCATGTAAAATTCAAAAATCTTATTTTTCCCTGTATACATTTTAAATAGAAAATAAATTTCTCTTTGTATACTTATATAAATATTATTTGTTTTCACAGATAGCTAAGCATCAGATAAATTTTACCGTTTTTATTACCAAAAAAAAAAGATAACTGAATGAAACAATCGAAACTAGATGAGTCTAATGTCATTTACAACACAACATGTAAATTGCTTATCCAAGGTGCGTACCATAAAATTGAGTATTAAATTAAAATTTAATACTCTAAAATTAAATTTCTCTATATCTGAGAATAAGAGCTGAAGGGGGGTGGAGTACAAAATGTAAACAGACCCAGGTGCTTTTTAGATATACTTAAGCATTTTACCTATATATTATTTAGTCTGAATACTTCTACAAATGGCAAATGGGTATCTGCGTTTATAAAAAGTATATAGAGATCTGAACTAAAATGCAGTTTTGGTTGCAAGACATTTTTTTAGAAACTTATTTGTTAACGTTTTTTTTTTAATTGTGTATAAATTAAAACCAGTTTAGCCAAAAATTGAAAGAGAGAGTGTGATTGTTTCCTGTTTCTTTTATTTTTTACCTACAAGTTCGAATACCATTTTGTACTAAAGGAAAATTGACTGTACTATATCTAAAAAATCTAGCAAAATAGAAATAAGACAACTCAAATTGAAGGAAAAGAATTTTTTTATTGCCAAAACATAATAAGACAAAAGTTTTAAATTCGGAATCAGATCTTGTCTAATTTAAAGAAGTTATGTTGTTATGTTTTCGTATCCAAAATTTTGTGATTTTGTATAAAAATTTGGTTAATATTTTCTTTTGGAAAAGTTAATTTGAATTAGTTTGTATTCTTGTGGAAAAAATCTTTTTATTGGTTAATTTTAGGAATTATGTCTGGTTGTGCCTAGATGAGAACTGTATAGAGATATATTTTCTTATTTATTAATAAGTTGCTAAGATAATAAATTTTATAACAAAGCATCTGTTAGTGTTTTTATGGATTTTATGAAATTATTTGTTTACAACAATAATAGTTTATTTTAGGCAAGGAGGACACTACAGACTGAAAGTTGTATTAATAAACATCAATCTGTTCCTTTCTAATAAATTCCCAAAAAGAATTAGTTAAATAGGTTTATATGATCCATATTCACATAGTGTGTATACTGTAATGATTATGTTAAGATTACAAATCTTGTCTTCTTGGTTTTAAAATAAAAAGTCTTGAATAAAAAATAAAAATGTATTTATTTAATTATAAAATTACTAAATCTTATATCTAGCTCTTCACTTTCTTCTTCTAGTAACTTCAGTTTCTGTCTAGCCTGCTGTAGAATTTCTTCTGTTGCTGAGTCAGAACTTAAATTATTCTCTATGTCTTTCTCGTAACAGGCTAAAAAATGGAAATCACTTTTAATAAGGAATTTTGTTTATAGTCCATTGTTATCTGAAGATGTAAAATAAGTCCAGAACGTCACAAAGAGAGTAGCAGTTTCACATTTAAAGCCTCTCCAAAAGATGCAGTGTAAAGTATCTGTGAAACTAGGAAAAAAAAGGGGTTTTGTATAAAAGAATGCAATTTGGCAAAAACTATGTCAATTTGAACTCTTATTATAAATCTTTCCTTTAATACAGACATTACACTTTTTAACAAATTAAGAATTTGTTCCCTATATGTCTATATTGGGGTAATCAGTTTGAGAAAATAAACATTTAATTCGATTTTACCCTTGATAGTAAATATATTTTTCGTACTTTAGGGACTAAAGAGGTTCATTTAGTCCCAACGGACTAAAATGTGACTTAGCAACACATAGTTAAAAAAGGGTTAAATTGAAAAAATGTATTTATTTATATTTAGATAAGTATTTACAATAATAAATAATCGATTTGTTTTCTCGACAGTATGTTCAATAACGCTACTCGTAGAAGTACATGCGACCGTTCTAGATACTTCACTAGAACCTTGTCTCGAAGGGTTTCTTGAAGCTCCAATTTGCAATGTATTCACATCGCCATGTCCAAAAATGTTTTCAGTGACGTAACACTGAGGTTACACTTAAAGCTTAGGGCCAACAAGTTTGCGTCACACCATTTTTTTACTTCCATCAGATCCTCAGCCATATCCCCGCGTAACCTGTCAACACATCGGTCATGCCATACTATGGATGTGTCGTCCGCAAAAATTGTAAAGGAACCTCTAATCCTAAGTGATGGTAAATCATTAACATAGAGCAAAAACAATAATGGTCCCAACACAGAGCCCTGCGGTACGCCTGCGCTCACCTCCAGAGATTCAGATACATCACTGCTGCTCCTCACAGCCTGCGTACGGCCATTTAAATATGACTTAAATCACTCCAGGGCGATGCCTCGAAAGCCATACACTTCGAGCTTTTGCAGCAATATTCCGTGACTCACGCAGTCAAATGCCTTCGATAAATCACAGAATACCGCAGCTGCCGCCTCTTCGTCGTTAAGATGCAAGTAAAGGTTATCCAGGAAATGGAACACAGCGTCCCCAGTACCTAGTAAGTCGCGAAAACCGAACTGCTCTTAGGTAAGTATGCAGTGCCTTTGCAAAAAGGAGATCATTCTCTTTTTTACTAACTTCTCAATTATCTTCGACAATGTTGGAAGAAGCGATATTGGCCTATAGTTCGAGGGATCCTGTTAGGACCCTCAAAGCCTCATTGGGGAGTGGAAGAAAATCTCTGAAAGACAGCTCATCCCAGCCAGAAGATTGCTTATTCCTGATCTCCTCAAAAATTTGCTCCTCAATGTCAACAGGAGTAAAATAAAACGACTCTGTTATATTCTTTCCTTCCAAATATTTAATAGGATCGCCGCGATCTGTCATCTTACTAGCAAGACCAGCAGCTATCGAACAATAAAAATAATTTAGCTTATGCGAATCCATGTCATCAGTTGATGTTGTTGGCCTATCTCTTTGACATAACTCACTGATTATTTTCCACGCTTCCCTCGGCTTGTTAGATGAACAATCAAGTCTTCTAGCGTAATACAGGTTTTTTGCCATTCTAATAGTACTTCTATATATGCTGCGATACCTATTGTAATAGGCAATAAAATGATTATTATGTAATGCAAACAAATATATATATATATATATATATATATATATATATATATATATATATATATATATATATATATATATATATATATATATATATATATATATATATATATATATATGTATGTATATATATACAGGGTGATTCATGAGGAAATGTCAATACTTCAGGTACATATTCAGGACCAAAATATAAACATAAAAGTCTATATAAATAAGTGTCCGCAAGGCCTTAGTTCTCGAGATACAGGGTGTTAAAGTTTTTATTTAATTTTCCTATTTTTCAAATAAAATCTATAATATGTAAATAAGGGAGTGAAAATTAATATACGGGGGTTTTTTGGTATGACAAATTCGAATCTAATAAATTATTCCCTTGCCATTTCTACGTCAAAAAGGTATACCTGTTAAAAGTGGATACGAGCAACCGTTTTCAAGATATTTGGATTTAAAACAGTTTCGGCGCATGAGATTTTTTTTTCAAATTCACATAAAGTATGCATGTATTGTAAAAAAATAGAAGTGTGCTTTGCCTGACAGAACAACTGCTGGCTGGTGTTCTCATCGTTTTTCCTGTTACTTAGCAATAGTAATGTCAGTTAATAATAAGATCAAATTTTGTCACTGTCAATTTCTGTTCATATGTTCATATTATCTGACAATAATCATTTAAGAAACTTTAGATCTAAATACGTCATTATGCCTGTGATATTCTCGCATCGTGAATATGCAGATATGTTATTCGTCTATGGCTTCTGCAATGGGGTCACAATTCAAGCAGTCGCGGAGTACCAGCGTCGTTTTCCAGATAGAAGGGTGCCATAGATAGAAGAGTTTTTCAACAAGTTTTCACTACTGCTGGAGAATCTGGGATGTTTCCAAGTGCGAAAATTGTATCTGAAAGGGAATCGGGACCCAACGTTGAAGTAGAAGAGGCTATGCTCAATGCCGTCGAAAATGATCCAAGCATAAGCACTAGGCGGATTGCAGATACTTATCAAATTACACAATCGTCTGCTTGGAGAAATCTTCACATTAATTGTTTATACCCGTTTCATTTACAACGGGTTCAACATTTGCAGGAGGGTGATTTTGAGTTGAGAATGCAATAGGTATGTTTTGTTCACTGATGAAGCACAGTTCACGCGTGATGGTATAAATAATCTTCACAATGAACACCGGTGGTCCTATAAAAATCCTTACGCTACAGTAGAACATAAATTTAGCATTAATGTGTGGTGTGGAATGTTAAATGGTCATTTAATGGGTCCATTTATAATCGACGGTAGTCTTACAGGAGAAAAATATTTGAACTTTCTTGAAAATCACTTGCGAAATCTATTAGAAGATGTTCCCCTTAATGTAAGACAAAACATGTATTTGCAGCATGATGGAGCCCCTGCACACTACAGTTTACTTGTAAGAGATTTTTTAAACCAAAACTTTCCAATCCGATGGATTGGTCGGGGAGGTCCGTTTAATTGGCCACCTAGATCGCCAGACCTTAATACTTTGGATTATTGTCTTTGGGGATGGTTCAAATCACTGGTATATTCCACTAAAATAAATACAAGAGAAGCATTATTGGATCGGATAACAAATGCAGCACAAAAACTAAGAAATGCGCCCGAATGTATCTACAGAGCAACCCGAGCTATACACCATATAGCTGACCTGTGCTTAGAAGCAAATGGTGGAATTTTTGAAAATTATAAAACGTAACGTAGATTTTATTAAAAACAACTTAATAACAATTTTAATAAAAATTAAATACCTTTTGTTTAGTTTATGTCTGAGGCACTGAATACACACCTCAAAAAAATGTGTTAGTCTTTCATTTCAAAGCTTTTGTGCCAAGATGCGTTTAAATTTGGACAAACTAACAAACTTTTAAAATTTTGCGATAAAAAATTACATGCGCCGAAATTGTTTTAAATCCAAATATCTCGAAAACAGTTGCTCGTATCCACTTTTAACAGGTATACCTTTTTGACGTAGAAATGGCAAGGGAATAATTTGTTTTACTCAAAAATGTAATACGAGACTGTACCAAAAAGTTGTCATTGTTCGAAAGAGTAGAAAGACATGTAGGTGGCGCCCCCTACAAGTAAGAGCAATACTAATATTAGATTCGAATTTGTCATACCAAAAAATCCCCGTATATCAATTTTCACTCCATTATTTACATTATCGTAGATTTTATTTAAAAAATAGGAAAATTAAATAAAAACTTTAACACCCTGTATCTCGAGAACTAAGGCCTTGCGGACACTTATTTATATAGACTTTTATGTCAATTTTTTGGTCCTGAATATGTACCTATATACATTTATATATAATATATGTATATATATATATATATATATATATATATATATATATATATATATATATATATATATATATATATGTATGTATGTATATATGTATATATATATATATATATATATATATATATATATATATATATGAATTCTTAAGGCGTTTGTTTTTGCTGGTTTACATGTCATGAAATTAAATAACAATCAAGTATTGATTGTCAAATTCCGTTTTTATTTTTTCCGATTATATTCTTTAAAAAAAGGTGTCCAAAATGAATGTTTTTCAAAACTACGAAAAATTAAACATGTTTGAGTGCTATATTCTGAGTAATAAAAAAAAACACGCAGCTTCAGACCTATATTTTGAGCGTTACCTAGAACGACAGCCAGACAAACAAGTATTTCAAAGATTATGTGACAATTTAAGTGCATATGGCTCGTTCGCAAAACCAAGAGGTAAGAATTACTATCACGAAAATAGAGAGAGATGAAATAAATATATTATATTACATATCTAGCCGTAATATTGACAAAGACATTGGCATAAGTAATTCTAAAAACGTCAAAAAGGCGAAGTATAAACCATATAAAATAAGGAAAGTTCATAACTTACATCCTGGAGATGAAGAACGGCGTGTAGAATTTGTCCATTGGTATTTGCAACAGATTAATTGGAATCCCAATTTTTTTCAAAATGTAATATGGACTGCCGAAGCTTTTATATCTAGCGAAGGAATTTTTAATCGACATTGGTCAAACATAAATCCTCATCAGACCGCCGCTAGGGTACAAGGACGCTTTGGGTTCCATGTGTGGGTGGCACTATATCAAAATAGAGTCCTTAGCTATAGGATTTATAATGAAAATTTGAATGCTGAAGGATACATCCAAATTTTGGAAATATGTGTAATAAACGAGTTGGATAACATGCCATTAGCTGCAAGGAATAATGTTTATCTATAACAAAATAGTGTCCCAGCCAATAACAACCATATGGTAAGGCACTTACTAACTGTCTATTTCGGCGAAAATTGGCTTGGTACATATGGATTAAACAAATGGCCTCCACGTTCACCCGACCTGACCGCACTAGACTTTTATTTTTGGGGATTTATCAAGAATGAAGTATATAAAACTTGAAGTAATACTTTAGAAGAACTTATAGCAACTTTTATTAATTGCATTGGATGAGTGCCAAATATTCGTAGTCCAAAAATGCATGGAGCAGACTGGAAAACAATTTTAGCACCTTTTGTGATAAACTATCCTAATCGTTAAGTATTTAAGATAATTGTTGAGTTGTTATATATATATTTATATATATATATATATATATATATATATATATTTATATAAATATAAATATATATATATATTTATATAAATATATATATATATATATATATATATATATATATATTTATATAAATATAAATATATATATATATATATTATATATATATATATATATATATATATATATATATATATATAAATATATATATATATATATATATATATATATATATATATATATATATATATATATATATATATATATATATATATATATATATATATATATATATATATATATATATATATATATATATATATATATATATATATATATATATATATATATATATATATATATATATATATATATATATATATATATATATATATATATATATATATATATATATATATATATATATATATATATATACATATATATATATATATATATATATATATATATATATATATATATATATATATATATATATATATATATATATATATATATATATATATATATATATATATATATATATATATATATATATATATATATATATATATATATATATATATATATATATATATATATATATATATATATATATATATATATATATATATAATATATAACACCATATATATACGGGTGTACATACGTTCACTACTGTCGTTCTGAAAAGAACAGTTTTGCTGACGTTTCGCCAAAATCACATTTGGCATTTTCGAAGCTTTCTTCCTCGCGTCCGAATAGAGACTGAGGTGTTGGTGACTGCGACGCTTCCTTTTATACCCCACTCGGGGCCGAAGGTTATATCTGCGCAGGCGTTGGTCGTTATTTATGTTTTCCGGATGGTGCTGTTGTTGTTGCGCTAATTGCGCTTGAGTTTTTGCGATTTTAGATTTGTCGATTATTGTCTTCCATACTGTTGGTAGTTTTAATGATTCGTCCCTTTTATTCAAATCACCTTGTTTTTCAATTTCTATGGCTTCTCGGATTATTCTGGTTTTATAATGTTCGTTCTATATTGACAATCTCCCTACACATCGAAATTTATTTTATTATATGATTTTGGCGAAACGTCAGCAAAACTGTTCTTTTCAGAACGACAGTAGTGAACGGATGTACACCCGGAATGAAAACACGTTGTATTTTTCCATCCGTGAAGTACTAAAAATCAACACTATACACCTCTACGGGGAGGAGGTCTTCAAGACAATCAAGACGTATGAGAAACTGAGAGGTAAGAAAACTAATCTTTTATGTGATCTAACCTTTCAAATTAAGTGTCGTGACAGCGATTTACTTCCTACTTTTACGGGGTTGTCCTATCATACTAAAACTAGAAAAACTAACACCATACTTCAAAATGCTAGTAAGGCGTTATTAAAAGAACAAATCCATCAAACTAGAAAACAACTAGCCGAGACAGAGAAAGAACTTTTAAAGTGACACTTTAAACTAAGTAACATCATTCACCCTTTATTGTGGAATCACATAGAAACTTTGGCTTTTTGGCGAACCGAATCAAATAAGAATATTAAGACAGATAAACTTTCGAGTATACAATCTTCTAAGAAAGTCTAGTCAGCCACAAGGATCATCAGTAGACGTCGAGAAATTAGTACGTAATATATCATCCTACAGTCTCTCAGCAAGTGAAAAATCCGTACTGAGTGAGGGTTTTAATTTTGCGATATCTCCTAAGGAAATCCCTAATGAAGAAATAATAGCTGGAGTGGAAGCTGTCCTGGACTCCTCTGAAGAAACAAAAGCAGAGGAGATTCGACAAAAGGTGGCAAGAATTTTAGGATCAAGCAAAACACCAGAACAAAACCTAAATGCCACTGAACAAAGGGCCCTAACAAACCTTCAAAAAAATAAAGACATCACAATCCTTGCGGCGGATAAAAGAAACACAACTGTGGTTATGAACATTACGTACAAAAAATGCAGGATATCCTACAAGACAATTGTTATAGGCCTGTTCCAAGGGACCCGACAACGTACCTAGAAAAAACCACTACAAATAAAATAAAAAGTTCACCAATAAACCCCGAAATTCAACAAAAAAATCATACCACGGGAAAAGTCGAGCAGTTGTCCTAAACTCTATGGTTTACCAAAAATACACAAACCAGGGGCGCCCATCAGACCTATTGTTAGTGCTGTTAATTCGCCGCTACAAAAACAGGAGAAATACCTTTCTGAAGTTATGCAACCAACTGTACAAAAAGCTGATTCATTTGTAAAAAACTCGGAGCATTTCACTCGAATTATACGAGATATCGTCCTTGAAAAAAAAACGATATCATAGCAAGCCTAGATGTCAAATCGTTATATCCCAGTATTCCCATCGACGAAGCATTGGACAAGATTGCTATGAATGAGGATTTCCAGGCACATATAATACAACTCTCGGAGCATTGCCTCAAAAATACTTATTTTTCATTCAACGGGCAATATATTTATATATATATACATATGTTTATGTATATATATATATATATATATATATGTATATATATATATATATATATATATATATATGTATTCTATAAAACTTTTGTATTTAAAGTTTATTGTATATATATATATATATATATATATATATATATTAAACTAAACTCTAAAAAAGAGAATATATCTTACCGTTCAGCCTATATATATATATATATATATATATATATATATATATATATATATATATATCAAACTTTCCAAACTACATCTAAAACAAACGATGTTGGTCTTTGTCAAATTCAGTGGCAAAAGTTAAACAAGAATTTAAGTCTATAGCTGGAATGAAAAAAATGGTTTGCAGTTTCAACATTCAGAGTTTTCAAGTACACCAAAAATAGTTTTATTGAATGCTCTGTTAGTGCTAGATTATCAATTTCTGAAAAGTTTTTTTTATAAAGAAAAATGCTCAAGAGCAAGTGTCAATGTCAACAGTGACAGCTTACAATAATCCAATACCACTAAAAGATAAAAAAGTAAAAGATTTGAAGAGTTTAGTGGTACAATATGTTCCAGCAGCTTACCAAGGATACTACAAAGCTATGTTCAGAGAGATACTAGCTGAAGATGATCCTGAAAACGAAACAGCTGAAACGGAGAACAATAAATATTAAACAGATTTAAATTTCACTTTATATTTTGATGATTCAATGAAGAATGATTAAACATTAAAAGTTGATGCAGAAACTGGTAAGTCCATTTTTAAGTCAGTTTTTTTTTGTTTACATCAATATTTATTTTAAAAAATATTCAAGAACCTATAACTTGGATAACACTTATGGTAAACTATATGTTATTTTCAGTCATTTTAATGCCATATGCAAACAGTGAAGTTCTTTCAGTTTTCTCATTATTTTTAAAAAGTGGACTTGCCCAGTTATTGCACCAAGGTCTTCAATTAGTACAAATACAACGCAAATCCCTGAAAAGCAGGAGCTTTTCTGAGATGAGAGAGAGCTCATACAAGTTACAAAGGAGGCATTCAGATTCACTAAAGACTGCATTTTTCTTTTAAAACGTTTTTATTTTGTTTTCAAATGATTTAATGTTTCAAAATTTCTTCAGGCAACACATTAAACATTTTTATGGCTTAGTGGTTCCGTTTATCTTGGGCCGTTGATATTCTCCTATATGAATAGAAAGATTATTTCTCGCCCTGGTTTTATGATTCATGTAGGTCATTTGACCTCTGTTGTGAGTGTAGTCATTTAGATTATTTTTAACATGTGTAAGACAGCTGAGGATAAACATAGAAGGCAATGTAAGTAAACCTAAATAGACAGAAAACTTTACAGCAACTCTGCGTATCTCTGCCCTGCAATCACTCTGATAATTTCTTTGTGCAGTAAATATTTTAAAAGTTTGTTGGGAGTGACCCCAATAAAGAGTAGCATAGAAAAGATATGTGAGTATATATATATATATATATATATATATATATATATATATATATATATATATATATATATATATATCAATAATGGTACAGTGGTGACTTTCTGAAAATAATTTAAATTGTCTTGTTCTAATAGGAAATGAGACTGACTCTAGCAATATCACAGTCAGTGGTTTGATGGTTGTTTTGTAGACTTATACAGGCCAAAACCTGGTTGTCACTCAAGATAACACTGAAATTAGTTCCAATTATAGAAACACCCCCACTCTTACACGCAGGAAGTAGAGTCTGAGCTCATTCATGAAACTAACTTGAACTCTAAAAGATGTCTTAAAATTGCACATATAAATTCCTGGTAAATTTGCAACAAATTCTCTGATCTAAGAACTTTTATAAAAATCTCAAAACTTAATGTTATCACAATCTCAAAGACTTGACTGACTAGTGACTTTAAAAATGTAGGTAAGTGTTAGCACATTTAAATATAGGATTAAAAAATATGTGCCTTATAACTTGTTAACATTATAGTAAAATGTCTTTTGTTGTACAATGTCTATTAGTGTACTAGGTACAATAATTTTATTATACATATATTTTTTGTTGAGGTTGTTATTAAAATATGTTTCTTCTGTCTGTCTTCCCACCTTTGTATGCACTTTTTTTTTTGTTGCAGTAAAATAAAGTATATATAATTTTTTTTTAATTTGAAATTAAGCAATTTTCATACAAAAAATTAAATTTATATAACAGGTATTTAACAAATCTAACTTTTACTTTTTCAATTCTGTCAATGTGGCAATGATATGATGGACTCCATATTGTAGAACAATATTCTAAAACTTTCCGAACCTATGAGTTATAAAGACAACCAATTGCTTTGGTATCAGTCACATGTTTTGTATGTCATTTTATAATGCCCAGTAATCTAAAACCCTTAAGTACAATGCTATCAATGTGCAGATTGAAAGTTAAATTTTCATCAAAAATTACACACAGGTCAGTGAAAGAAGTAACAACACTTCAATATTTACATTATCTATGAGGTAGGTGGAGTGTATGGGATTAATAACATTATGAAAACCAAGCACTTTACAATTAGAAATGTTAAGATGCAGGTAATTAGTGAGGCAACATTTGACAAGCCTTTCAATGTTAGACCTTAATGGATTGGAGTCAGAAAAAACTGGTGAAAAGAAATTTAATTCGTCTGCATATAAAAGACATTTCAAACCAAGATACTACTGTTTATAAAGAAAATAAAGAGAACTCTGCAGATTACCTGATGTTAAAACAACCTCCCCGAAAACTGAACCAGACAAGTTGTCCTGAGGATGATTAAATAAATATAATTTGATCCACTTCAGGAAAACCAATTTGCTGTAATTTCCATATTAAAAGCTGATGGCAAACACTGGCAGAATCCTTAGATATATGTGTAAATAACACTAATCTATTGACCAACCTCAACCGATGTCAATAATAAAAGATTTGTAGTTCTTGAGTGATCTAAATAGAAACTATAATATGTAATGTAATGTAATATTTTAATAAATCAAAGATATCATCAGTGACAATTGATATATGTGAAAGTGAAGAAATACCTTTGTAATTTTTACATCACTTATCTCCAGATTTAAAGATCGTCATTAGAGTAATAAACCAAATTTCTGGAAAGAAACCTAGATTGAAGGATTTCTGAAAAATTATACATAGAGGCTGAGACAATGACTGACAGCAGCAGTTAGCAATTTTTTCTTGCATTAATAAAAACAGTTTATTATAAAAGATCTTGTTTCCTTATTTAATTGTCATATAAATTAATAATAATAATCATAAATTATTTCCTTAAATTAAGGTGCTTCATGAATTCTTATAAAATAAGGTACTTCATGAAATGTAAAAAGGAGGAATTTGCTCACCTTTCTGTGATTCGAAGACCATATTTTCTTGTAACCTGGTCTTTACTAAATGAATTTTACTTTGGCAACTATTAAATTCATTAAGTAATTCACTATAATTAGTACTAAGTCTTTCAATTTCTTTGTTTTGAGCAATATTCAGGTTTTTCAATTTTTCAACTTCTTTTTTATACGAATCACATAACCTCTTATTAACTGTACATTCTTCAGTACAGTGGCACAAGGAACATGGAACAGAAACAATTTTCTCAATCACCTTATTTTTGCCGAGTTGCTCTTGATTTGAAATCTTATCTCTCAACAATTGATTTTCTTCTTTTAATCGATCAACTCTTTTTTCCAAACACTTTCTGCGTTTTTTACTGTGATGTAATTCTTGTTCTAGAGAACGGGATTCTTTTTTAAACTTATTAACAAGGCTAATGATTTGGCTTTCATAGAACTTAGTTTTTAGATCATAACAAATTTTTATGTTGCAAAGCAGCTGCATGTGAGTTTTATAAGATAAATTTGAAGTTCGTAACACCCTTGAAACATTTTTCATAAAGTCATCTTCAAATTCTAAATCTAAAAGACAGAATATGTTAATCTAAATCAATTAGATTATAAGAAACTGTTAATGAAAAAAAAGTTAAATACTTTTAAATTCAAAATACATGTTAGGTATTATGACTAAGCAAAACATATTTAAATTACTTACCTTCCTTACATTCTCCTTCATCACTAGTCTTAACTATATCTTTGCCAATAAGGCTTAACAAACAAGACAACAAATTATTTCCACTTTTGTCAAAATAGTCTTGACAAACCTTTGTAAAATATGGGCTGTCTTTAGGTACTCCTATTAACTCTAGAATACTATTTAAATTATCTTGATCAAACTTGCTAGTTGCCTTGAGAGAAACATTCTCTGGGTCAACAAATAGTCTAGTTTCAGGTAACATATTGGATAAATTCACTTCCGTACTAAACAAAGAAAGCGTAAAATGACATTGATGGTGTAGCAAATACTCGGCAACTATTAAATGCAAGGCTTGTTGGGCCAGAGTATACGTTAGTGTAGCACTTTTTTTGATCCTTTTTCCTAAGGCAGTGTTTTTTAGCACATTGATCATTTGGAATTTCAAATAAGATTTCATGTCCTGAACTACACCTTTTTCTTGAAACCAAGAACTTAACATATGTTGAAATTCATGGGACGATAGTTCCTTCAGAATTTTCTCCTCTGTTATTTGGACGGCAGGCGTTAAATTTTCCATATTTTCTAGAACTAGAAAGTTAATTGGGCATTGGGTTATGTTTGTATTTTCGGTTTTCTTCTTCTTCTTCATTCCTGTTTAGCCTGTTACATAACAGGACTTATTGGCTTTGCTACGAGGCAGTCGCCAGATTGCCCTCCGTCCGGGGCTCAGAGTCGTTAAATCGGCGACCCTCGAAGTCGACCCTGCACCTTGGTCCAGTTTGGAGGCGTTATCGGTAGGATATCCGGATGGCGAGCTCTAGGCTCCCGAATACCCCGAATCTTTCAAATACTTTAATAATTCCTCTTTAAATTTTTGAAATGCATCTAGACTTCCACTAGGTGCCCCTTGAGAGTACTACTGATATCACGAGATGACTCTTTCTTTCAAGCTATCTACTTACCCCTCCCACTCCCGCCACGTAGCGGCCGTTACGCTAATATTCTATGTAGAACTGCGGCAGACGAACGGGATAGAATGCAGGAACAACTAGGCCTCACACGTTCACAGCGTATGCTCCCTTTCTAGCGGGGTCGTAAGTTTCCACCTGAGCGGTTGAGTCTCCCGTTTCCCCCCGAAATAAAGCAGCAAAACCGAACACGTGGCACCACTTATGTTAACAACACAGAGGTCTGCATTCGACGAGACGAACCGGAAGACTGTGTATTTTCGGTTTTATTTTTGTTGTTGTTAATAAATTTGACTTTAGTGTTTAAGGTCAGCAGACACGGATTTTTAAATGAGAGGTTTGAATCGGTCGCGATAGGAAGGGTGTCTAAGGTTTGGCACACGGATCTGTGTCTATGAAAATAATGTGAGTAACTATGGAAACGGTGCAATGATCATTCGCCGTTGAGCTGTGTGTATCCATTTGAAACGGCCTGCTTTTGACATACCTCCCTCTTTCGTCGATGTTTTAGATCTGTGTGGTGTACATTACGTTAGCGGCTTTACGCCAAAATAGGTTTATTTCCGCGGAGTATACGCAAGCTTTGTTGATTTGTTAGCATAAGGTTCGTAGCTCATTTATACGAGACTCGTACTCGACTTTGAATGCGTCGATATGCGTTCGAATCCCCGTTCAGGCGGAGAACTTTTTTTAGATTCTTTTTTCGTTTTAAACTTGTAATTAATTTCGTTTTAAACTTGTAATTAATAAAAATGCGTATTAGATTAGGATGGGTTAGCTAGATTCAGTTTGGGCTTCATAGGAAGCAGTTTTTTATTGATCGAATCCAATCGAAATTAACTTTTAGGTACATAACTGTTTTTTAGAGAACAAAAAAAATATATTTAAAATCTTATAAAATCATATTATTTCCCCTAAGTATTAAAAAACGCTCGAAAGCTATGGATAATTAATTGTTGTTGTTGTTGTCCGTTTGATATGGTCTTCACCCGTAGGTATTCGGTCAGGCCAAGTTAGTTTATTCGTGGATGCTCGGGACTGGTCGGGTCTCGTGACCCTGCCCGATCATCCGAGTGGTACACTTTTTGTTCCGACGTAACATAGGCGGAATGGAAGGGTGCGCGGAAAGGGGGACCAGAATCACCCTTCAAGGATGGGGGAAGGAATTTTTCGTCTGGGCAATGTCAGCCAGACGGGCTCTACAGTTTATCGAGGAGTCCGAACCTCGGCCATCTCCTCCACCTGAGAGGGTATGTGATGGCGGGGACTGTGAATTTACCCCCAAACTACCACGGGAACATCCGGTTCCCCCCGGCCTGGTTACCAGCGTGAATGATAGCGTGGAAAATGAAATTCATTTTGCACTCTTCCCTGTTAAATTTTTAAACCGCTAATATTAGCTGCAGACTTGAAAAGTCGTGCACCCACCAAAATTTTTACCTTCGGCGCTCCTCTCCACCTAGCTACCTGCGCTTCACCCGTTCTTATATCCATGAGTCGCTAATGGCAAATGTGTCTCTTATATTTGAGGACTTTGGTAATTATGCTGTGATTACATGGCTTAATTATGTTACATTAGTTTTGTTATAAAGATGTTTTTTTTTATTACGAAGATTATAATTATTAATGAAAATATGCTCTTTTGCTTACTACCTTTACTTACTTTATTAGACGATCCTCAAATCTCGAATGTGAATTATTGCCATAATAACAGCTTAGACGTGTATTCCTGGTTGCGTATAAAGCTAAATAGAGATGTATTACCGATACTTTAGACGACAAAATTATAATATACAGATAAAAATGAAACCCCTTTTTTCTTGATTTAAATTTTTGAAGACCAGACCAGACCACATTTGCAGTAATTGAGCTTTGACGCGTTGGCAACACTGATAAAAACCGTAATAAGTAATGATAAAATGTATCATGTTTTTGTAATAAAATAATAAATTTTAACACTACACTAGGTAGTACAATTAATCCTCGAATGTACTGGGTAGTGACGTTATATATAGTAAGTAAGAAACCAACTACTAGTTTTGTTCTGTTCTGCGCGGAACTAACGTTCTCTAACATTCAAGGCAGCTTAGTAACTTTTACTTTTGTTCCTACAATATATAGAGAGTAGATGGGTGCGTGAAAAGTGCGACTAGAATTCAAGGAAAGGGTAAAGGAATTTAAGTCTGGAAGACGTTAGCCGGACGGAATCTATAGTTTGTGAGATGGTATGTGATGGCGAGTGTTAAATTAACCCCCATGTGTGGTGTTTATGTTACTATTAATGTTTGTTGATAAGGTTCATGTTAAAATAAATACTGTTTAAAGCTAATTAATGTTTATTTGGATAAATGTTTACAACACCGGCAACACGTTTATTTAAATCTAAACTATCAACTAACTTCTGCTAACTAAAGATCCGGTAACGTGAACGTAACAATAATCTGACAGGTAAGTAACATTGCTGCCAGCCTATTAAAACTTTTTACTATCTTGGATACTACACCGGGACTTTTGTTTGGTAACGTTTCGGATAAGCTTATTATTATAACACATTACAAGTCTATATTGTTTTCCACTTTTCTTTCCTTTTTTTTTATTAAGTATTTTGGCAAATAACAGAAAAAATCGGTAAAAAAGACAACCAAAATGTACAAATTATACATACATATTATATTAGACTAAATATATTTAATGATTTATTTACAAAGGTCTCCGAGAACGCGAGCAATAAACAAACCGTCTTGATATTGATAACACAAGTTATATCTTTATTCTATCTGATACCTGGGATTTTTACATAACCGCTTCTCAATTACACAGATCTTTTGTCGTCACCACTTATTTAAAGAACGATTTAAGGTCCTATCCATCCAATTGTTACCTGAGGAATATATTTGAGTGAAAGTACGCAAGACAGATATCCGGCAAATATACCAGGCTCTCATTAGCTTATCCGGCAAGTAGTTATTTCTAAAATAAAGTAGATTTATTTAAAATGGAGATACCGGGCCTTAAACCCTTGATTTTTGCAAATGTCACATTTACAAAATAGCAGTGAGATAAGCAAAACCTAACTGGTTAAGTGAACTAACAGTTTATTGCCTTGTTCATCAGATTTAGCCTAATTCTAAAACATTTTTCGTGAATACTAGGGTTCATTATTATAATCTTTAAAACGTTATCACGTTTTCTACCAGATTTCATTGACATACAATTGACGTCATGCGCATAACCTTTTCTATCCGGCAGGGGACTACGCTTTTTTATTATCTAGTGCAAAACTCTAGTTTTGGTTGCCTATGATCAAAGGAAAGGTAGGTGGAATGCAACGATTTTGTGTGGAATGTGGAATTGTGGGAGGAATAAATAGGCATTAAGGAATGTAGAAAAGGGCGTTGACAGTGACATTTTATTATCCAGAATTCAATAAAAATAAACAAATTGATGTGATGGTTATAAATTCTGGATTTTTGTATATGGAAATAAGTTCATCTGTAACTAATTAAGTCAAAGTACCGCTTAGTTTGGGCTATGGAAAACGAACAATGTATATATTTTGAATTCCTATGTAGGCGGGTGTATTCAAATTAAAATGTTGCTTGTAAATAATTATTGTAATCTAACTGATCAAAGAAAACTTGCACTATAGTGAAATATGTTGTAGTTTGTGGTCAACAAAATCATTGACTTGATTATTTAAAAATTTCACAGTACATTTTAACCAATTTTTTTACCTCAAAATTTAGTTACAAAATTAAGGAGAGGCTAGTCTGTGTATATCTAAAATTTCGTTCAAATACGAGCTATAGAATAATTTAAACATTTTTTTAATTAATTAATTTTTTCTGTGCTCTTGTTGTTTACCACCACTTAACAAAAGACCATTCTTGGCACAATATTATATGCCTTATCTCTAGTCGTTATTAAGCATATATTATCAGAAAAGAAATAGGACAACCATTTATCATTGAAAATGTGTCTAGAAATTGGAAATAAAAAATAAAATCAAAGAATGGGGTGATTTTATTATCCAGTTCATTTGCCGAGATCTTCTAACAGGCCGCTCACCCTGAGTAACCTTATATAATATTACAGATATAAGAATTGCTTAATGCAGAATTTATCAGTTTAACAATTGTTGTCTGTACAGGGTGTTTTGAAAGTGTATTAATGTCTTCATTCTTGAGATGGTTACCATATATATATTTAAAAATAAAGACAAATTTTCAGTTAATAGAGATTACCATTCTTTTAATAGTAGAAACAAAAATCATTTTTGAGTTCCACTGAATAAACTTATTTAATGTTTGTGGAAATAAGCCAAATTCTTTGGGATTTAAGCTGAGCAATAAGCTTCCCGAACATTTTAAGGCCCCTCAGTTGTTAAAGCAATTAAAAAATAAAATAAAAAATTTTCTTTCAGAAAATCCCTTCTATCTTACACTGGATGAGTTTTATATGTATGATTTTGTATGACTTAGGTATTGTTTTCTTGTTAGTAATTTAGTAGAATGTTTTCTATATTAGTTAATTTTAATTATTTCTATTTTTGTTGTTGTATGTTCCATACAATTTTATATTGTATATTAATTCTTTAGCAAATATCAAAATCATAGGTGGGAAGGTAATTTCATATGCTGATGACACTGTGGCCGTGTTTACTGGGGACACTTGGTATTAAGTATTAAAATGAACTAAAATAGGTATTACCAAAATTAAATATTGGCTAGATTTATTTACTTTTACTTTAAACCTTAATAAAACCAACTAAATCCCATATTCTTTAACTTCTGCAAACTGCCCTAATCAACTATATGAAAATTGACGACACTGGGAAAATGAAATGTCATACAAAAGTGGTTTGGCTCAAATAAATTAAATATGAATTAATAAAACACTCTAACATTAAATTTTTGGCTAAGGTCACTAAATAAAAATACTAAATGTGTCAAATTTCTAGTATATAGGGTGTAACAAATTCAATTTATATATATATATATATATATATATATATATATATATACATATACATATACATATACATATACATATACATAGATATAGTATATATATATATATATATATATATATATTTTTTTTTTTTTTGCTTTGGGTTCTTTGACCTTTTTTTTTCATATATATTTATCCTAATTTTTCTTGGTTTGAGGTCAATACATTAACAACAAAATTAGTACATATTTTTAAACATATATTTCGTTTCTAAGGCGACGTTTCGACCATAGTTTTGGTCTTTTTCAAACCTAAAATTTGTTTAGCACTATTTTTTTAAGTTTATAAAGTATTAAAAATTTAGGACTTACCATAGAACGTAAAATAGTTGACTAAAAAGTATACATAATCCACATATCTGACATATACTACACATATTTAATTTACATTTTACAAATATTGTGGATGTTTATTACAGACAAATTACAAGCGACTGAGCGAACACTGTTATAGTAAAGATATATACAATTTATTTAGGTTGTTTATGTCTTTTTTGTCATTTATGGCGTTTTTGTTTTTTTGAATTTCAGCCATCTCAAAAAATTCTCTTTTTTTCAACTGAGGTTCGGATTTTAATACTTTCACTTGTTCGTAGTTGAAAGTATGTTTTTTGGACATCTCATGGTGTGTTAATGCGGTGCTGTTCTTTTTATCATATTTGTGACTTTTCAGTCTATTTTCTAAGTATTGGCTTGTTTGTCCAATATAAACACCGTTACAATTATTGCAAGGGATCTGATAGACTATATTGCTTTTTTTATTAATTGGCGTTTTCGATTTTAAGTTGCTGAAGTTCTTTGATAATAAGTTATAGGCTTTGTGACTTGTCGTGATGTTATATTTTTTAAAAAGGTTTTGAAATTGCTGGGATAAACCATTTATGAAAGGCAGAGAAATGTATTTTGTTTTAGGTAGATTTGATGTAATAATGGCATTTTCAGAATTATAATATTTATGTATTCTGCTTTTGAATAATTTATTTACTAATTTTTTAGGGTATTGATTTAGAGTTAATGCTGCTTTAGCCTATTTAATTTCTCGTTCTCTGAATTCAGAGTATTGCCCGATCTGCCAGACCAATAATTACAGATTTTTTTTGAGACATTGGGTGACAGGAGCTGAAATTTAGGTATCGAGAGGACCAAGTTTGTTTTGTGTACCATTCCGTTTTAATTTTATTTCCTATATGATGTAATGTTAGGTCTAAAAAATTGATTTTGTTGTTCTCTTCGCTTTCAATTGTAAATTGTAGTCTTTTATGGTATTGATTAAATTGCTTTAAAATAATTTCTGTTTGGCCAGATGGGATTGCAGTAATACAATCATCGACATAACGATAAAAAAATGGTATATTAAATTCTACATTACTTAGAACAGTCTCCTCTAAATCTTCCATAACTATTTGGGCAACGACGCTTAGATGCTCCCATAGCACAACCTTTTATTTGTTTATATAACTGATTTTCGTATATGAAATATGTAGAATTTAGTGTTAATTCTACTGCTTTAAGAAATTCATCTTGAGGAATATCTGTGTATTTTTTTATTTCAGACCATTTCTTTTTAATTATTCTGGTAGCCAATGAGATTGGAACGCTGGTATACAGGGAAACAACATCAAGCGATATCAGTTGGTAATTTTCCGGAATTTCTAACTGTTTTAATTTTTCTTTAAATTGATAGCAGTCCTTGATATAGTAATTATTTTTATGTACAATATTTTTTAAGATTTTTTTAGAAAATTTGATAGTGGTGTAAATGGAGATTGAATGCATGAGACAATTGGCCGTAATTTATTTTCTTTATGTAGTTTAGGCAATCCGTACATTTTGGGTGGTACACTATTGCGGATTTTTAGTTTTTTAGCAGTGTCGGGTGATATAAAAAGATTTTTTTCCCAAGAGTTAACTAATTCATTATTTCTTTTTTGATACTGGTTTGTGGGATGTTTAATTTTTTTATATGTTTTAGTGTCATTTAATATTTCATTCATTTTTATGTTGTAGTTAGCAGAACTCATTAACACTGTTTTGTTTGTTTTATCGGCTTTTAGAACCTTTATAGAAGGGTTATTTTTTAAAAAACTTTTAGTTTTTGTTAAGTTTATTGAGTGTTTTTTATTTTTGTTTGTTTGATTTTTCAGTTTAGTTTTAAAATTTGTTAATATATTACAAGATTTTGCTCTAATTTCGTCTTTCTCTCCACCTCTCAAATGATTTATACCGTTTTCAATGTTACATATATAGTTGGTAAAAGTCTATCATTATTTAATTCCGTTGCAAAATTAGGTCCTAAGCTTAAAATTTCCATAGCGTAATCTGGAATATTTTGATATATATATTTTCTAGCCACATTGATGTTGTTTTTTGTTGAGGGGGAGCTTTTTGCTTTGAAATTAGGTGGTCTAGTTTATTTTTATTGTTTTGTTTTATTTCTTGGAAAAGTTTTTCAGTTTTTTGTATATTGCGGATTTTAAATTTAATTAAAATTGTATTTGGTAAATTTTCCGTAAGGCGATTTTCGAGATGCTTGATTTATTTCGTAAATTTGTTATGTTTAAAGTTGTTTCTGTATTAATAAATTTAATGTACTTAAAATAAATTTTGGTAAGACAAACTGGTTATATTTACGTTCAAGGTTTACATTTTCGAATTTTATATGAGACATTTTAAGATTAAGAAAGGTTGGTTGTAAGTTTTCTGTTTTACATCTCAATAAAAACACTCTTCTATTCTTTTGGTTGGCAATTTTTCGAGAGATGTTTTCATATTCTTTCATTTCGTTCACAATATGGCGTCCATATGTGCTTTCAATTGTTCTGTAGTTTAGTACTTCTTCACCCATACTTATATATATTTTTTTTGCTTTGGGTTCTTTGACCTTTTTTTTCAATATATATTTATCCTAATTTTTCTTGGTTGAGGTCAATACATTAACAACAAAATTAGTACATATTTTTAAACATATATTTCGTTTCTAAGTCAAACGAAACGTCACCTTAGAAACGAAATATATGTTTAAAAATATGTACTAATTTTGTTGTTAATGTATTGACCTCAAACCAAGAAAAATTAGGATAAATATATATTGAAAAAAAAGGTCAAAGAACCCAAAGCAAAAAAAAAAAATATATAAGTATGGGTGAAGAAGTACTAAACTACAGAACAATTGAAAGCACATATGGACGCCATATTGTGAACGAAATGAAAGAATATGAAAACATCTCTCGAAAAATTGCCAACCAAAAGAATAGAAGAGTGTTTTTATTGAGATGTAAAACAGAAAACTTACAACTAACCTTTCTTAATCTTAAAATGTCTCATATAAAATTCGAAAATGTAAACCTTGAACGTAAATATAACCAGTTTGTCTTACCAAAATTTATTTTAAGTACATTAAATTTATTAATTACAGAAACAACTTTAAACATAACAAATTTACGAAATAAATTCAAGCATCTCGAAAATCGCCTTACGGAAAATTTACCAAATACAATTTTCATTAAATTTAAAATCCGCAATATACAAAAAACTGAAAAACTTTTCCAAGAAATAAAACAAAACAATAAAAATAAACTAGACCACCTAATTTCAAAGCAAAAAGCTCCCCCTCAACAAAAAACAACATCAATGTGGGTAGAAAACCTAACAGATCAAAATATTCCAGATTACGCTATGGAAATTTTAAGCTTAGGACCTAATTTTGCAACGGAATTAAATAATGATAGACTTTTACCAACTACCGATATACTATGTAACATTGAAAACGGTATAAATCATTTGAGAGGTGGAGAGAAAGACGAAATTAGAGCAAAATCTTGTAATATATTAACAAATTTTAAAACTAAACTGAAAAATCAAACAAACAAAAATAAAAAACACTCAATAAACTTAACAAAAACTAAAAGTTTTTTAAAAAATAACCCTTCTATAAAGGTTCTAAAAGCCGATAAAACAAACAAATCAGTGTTAATGAGTTCTGCTAACTACAACATAAAAATGAATGAAATATTAAATGACACTAAAACATATAAAAAAATTAAACAAGATCCCACAAACCAGTATCAAAAAATTAATAATGAATTAGTTAACTCTTGGGAAAAAAATCTTTTTATATCACCCGACACTGCTAAAAAACTAAAAATCCGCAATAGTGTACCACCCAAAATTTACGGATTGCCTAAACTACATAAAGAAAATATCCCATTACGGCCAATCGTCTCATGCATTCAATCCCCGTTTACACCACTATCAAATTTTCTAAAAAAAATCTTAAAAAATATTGTACATAAAAATAATTACTATATCAAAGACTCCTATCAATTTAAAGAAAAATTAAAACAGTTAGAAATTCCGGAAAATTACCAACTGATATCGCTTGATGTTGTTTCCCTGTATACCAGCGTTCCAATCTCATTGGCTACCAGAATAATTAAAAAGAAATGGTCTGAAATAAAAAAATACACAGATATTACTCAAGATGAATTTCTTAAAGCAGTAGAATTAACACTAAATTCTACATATTTCATATACGAAAATCAGTTATATAAACAAATAGAAGGTTGTGCTATGGGAGCATCTATATCAAGCGTCGTTGCCCAAATAGTTATGGAAGATTTAGAGGAGACTGTTCTAAGTAATGTAGACTTTAATATACCATTTTTTTATCGTTATGTCGATGATTGTATTACTGCAATCCCATCTGGCCAAACAGAAATTATTTTAAAGCAATTTAATCAATACCATAAAAGACTACAATTTACAATTGAAAGCGAAGAGAACAACAAAATCAATTTTTTAGACCTAACATTACATCATATAGGAAATAAAATTAAAACGGAATGGTACACAAAACAAACTTGGTCCTCTCGATACCTAAATTTCAGCTCCTGTCACCCAATGTCTCAAAAAAAATCTGTAATTATTGGTCTGGCAGATCGGGCAATTAAGCTGTCCGACTCTGAATTCAGAGAACGAGCAATTAAAAAGGCTAAAGCAGCATTAACTCTAAATCAATACCCTAAAAAATTAGTAAATAAATTATTCAAAAGCAGAATACATAAATATTATAATTCTGAAAATGCCATTATTACATCAAATCTACCTAAAACAAAATACATTTCTCTGCCTTTCATAAATGGTTTATCCCAGCAATTTCAAAACCTTTTTAAAAAATATAACATCACGACAAGTCACAAAGCCTATAACTTATTATCAAAGAACTTCAGCAACTTAAAATCGAAAACGCCAATTAATAAAAAAAGCAATATAGTCTATCAGATCCCTTGCAATAATTGTAACGGTGTTTATATTGGACAAACAAGCCAATACTTAGAAAATAGACTGAAAAGTCACAAATGTGATAAAAAGAACAGCACCGCATTAACACACCATGAGATGTCCAAAAAACATACTTTCAACTACGAACAAGTGAAAGTATTAAAATCCGAACCTCAGTTGAAAAAAAGAGAATTTTTTGAGATGGCTGAAATTCAAAAAAACAAAAACGCCATAAATGACAAAAAAGACATAAACAACCTAAATAAATTGTATATATCTTTACTATAACAGTGTTCGCTCAGTCGCTTGTAATTTGTCTGTAATAAACGTCCATAATATTTGTAAAATGTAAATTAAATATGTGTAGTATATGTCAGATATGTGGATTATGTATACTTTTTAGTCAACTATTTTACGTTCTATGGTAAGTCCTAAATTTTTAATACTTTATAAACTTAAAAAAATAGTGCTAAACAAATTTTAGGTTTGAAAAAGACCAAAACTATGGTCGAAACGTCACCTTAGAAACGAAATATATGTTTAAAAATATGTACTAATTTTGTTGTTAATGTATTGACCTCAAACCAAGAAAAATTAGGATAAATATATATATATATATATATATATATATATATATATATATATATATATATTGTTAATTATTTACCTCACCATAGCATAACTAATTGAGAAGTAACACTATAAACCAATCGACGTTTCGCTCATTATATTGAGCTTTCTCAAGATATTTATTTTCAATAAAAACATGTATAGTTAGTATTTAAATTTTTAAATTGGTTAAAACATTACTGAAAAAACATCACTCAAAAACACATTACATTTAAAACAAACTATGATCATGAAAACAAAAATACATTTAAAACAACATTAATATTATACAGAGTACATACCTTGGAAACATGTCAGTTCTACGAATGTTTTGCGATTGCAATAATTTCGACACGTCTGGAATTCTGGTAGATAAAAACAAGACAAATTTTTTCTTTTTTTTTTTATATTTACTTAGATTTTTATTGCTGTACTGAGTTTGGGTTTATGATCTTACTGAAATGTACAGGGTCTTATGTATGGAGTAGTTTATTTATTTAGATTAATTTACTTAGATATCAGATTATAATAAATTTGGCTTAAGTTATTAATGTCTTTTTTATCGTTGATGGCGTCTTTCTCTTTTTTAATTTGTATCATTTCTTTTATTGTGAGTTTTGGATAATTAGTTTCTTGCTCTAAAATTTTGGTTTGTTTAAAATGAATATATGTTTTTCTGTGTGTTTGTGTAGTGCAGTAGATGCATTTTCTGTGTATTTGTGGCCGTTTAATCGACTAGCAAGTATTGTGTTGTTGTTCCTATGTACTTTTTTTGGGCAATTTAAACATGGAATTGAGTAAACTAGGTTTGATTTCTTTGTTTTTATTACTTTGCTTTTCAAGGGAGTGAAAAGACCCTTTAGTAAATTTTGTGCTTTATGACAGACAGTTATGTCGTGTTTAGACAAGATATGATTTATTTTTTTCTGATAGACTGTCCGTGTAGGGCATTGCAACGTATTTAGTATTAACATTTTTTTCTTTTGTTGCTTTCTTTAACTTATTATAAAAAACATGAGTTCGTTGTTTAAAAACTCGTAGTATGTTTTTTTTCCAGATAATAGTTATTTATTAAAGTCTCCTTAACCTTCTTTAAAATCTCAGGACGATATTCTGGGGAAGTAAGTGAGATGGCACGATCGGTCAGACCTATAATAACGCTATTTTTTTGATTCTTTGGATGGTTGGAGTTAAAGTTTAACTACCTCCCTGACCATGTTTTTTTTTGTATACAACTTGGTTTTTATATTTTGATCTTTCTTGTTTCTAATTAGGGTTAAGTCTAGAAAATTAATTTTGTTTTTGTCTTCAATTTCCATGGTAAATTTTAATTTGGGGTGAAAATTATTGAAAGCATTTAATAGGTCATTAATATGGTTTTTTGAAACGGAAGTTAAACAATCTTCCACAAATCTTTTAAAAAAATGAAGGTTAAAATCAAGTTCACTTATCACACTCTCCTCCAGATATTCCATAACTAATTGTGCGACAATGGAGGAAATAGGAGAACCCGTAGCGCAACCATCTAACTGTTGATAATATTTGTCCTCATACTGGAAATAATTATTATTTAGAGCAATGTTAATAGCCTCTATAAATTCCTTTAATGGAAGTGTTGTGTGACCCTTTAATTTAATTATATATATATATATATATATATATATATATATATATATATATATATATATATACAGTGTGTTCAAAAAAGTAGACATGTCAAATATTATGTAGATGTAATAGTAAGTAACCGATATGCCACTGATCAACTTTTTCTTTTTTGTTTTACAGCATTATGTGTTGAATATAATGTAAGGAAAAAAAGTTTGTTAAAAAGCTTTTTTAATGTTAAGCTTTATATATTTTAAAGGTTGGTTTATATTTAACAGTGTTGCGTTCTTACCTAAATTGTTTATTTACCTACACTTATGTCACCAGTAGGTCGAACACATGTTGTGCCAATGAAATTAATCCAAATAATTGGTATTTTTACAAGCTCTTATTTAATTAAAAATATATTAATAAGATATTTACAATAAAATTTATATCTGAATTTAGTTTTTAATTATAAACAACTCTTTCTTATGATTTTTTTCTATTACAAAGAATAAGGGTATTTTACTCTTGGGCCTGTTTCAAAAAAATGTTATAAGCGCGCTTACTAATATATCTATGTTATATCTGACAGGTCTATTTTTGGTTTAACGATAAGCACCAACCTTTATCAAGAATAACATTTTTTGAGAAGTGAATATTAAAAAAGTTTCCTGTATGTTGCATAATTTATAACTATATATATATATATATATATATATATATATATATATATATATAAATATCTCTATCAAAATCTATATGTATATATATATATAGTAAAATTAAAGTGAGTGACATCACAAAGAGGACATGAAGAAAATGATGTCATTTTGTTTCCAGGACCATGAAAGAGACCGAATAGGAATGTAAAGCTTGTCTAAACCTTTTTTCTATTGAATTTTATATTTTTTGTTATTATAATTTATTTCTATATGGCTATATATATATATATATATATATATATATATATATATACAGCAGAGTATATATTTGCCAAACTTTGTTTTGGTCTGTTCCATAAAAAAATTGAATATATATATATATATATATATATATATATATATATATATATATATATACAGTGCATCCATATAATTTTGATGACAACTAGTTATTTTAGTTTGATGTAATTCTTTTATCAATAACTATTTTTATTTCCTTTTTACATATTTGTGACTTGCTAAACACTTACCCACTAAAAAGGTTTAAGAGTTAGACCAGGTCTAGTTGCCATGGAACTTAAAACTCTTAGTTTGCCAGTTATGTTTCCCTTATGTCACTGTCATTTTGTAATTGTGAGATTTAGAAGAACTATTTGTTCAATTGTTAAAAATGTCACCTTAAACCTCTAACTGTCAAGTTAGACTTGGTCTAAATTTAAACCTCTTTGGTGAATACGGGTGTATATGCCTGTACTTCATGAACAATTTGAAATTAAATTGAAAATAGCCTAGCAACGATCTATCCTATAGAAGCATTTTTCCCCGACGTACCATTACCGAGCGACAGACGAAAATAAGCGTCAGGTAGTTTTGCTAATTTATAACAAAAATTAATATAATAAAAATAAAACATTTAATGCTTTATACGCAAGTAGTTTTTCTCCTGAAGTATTTAGCTGCAAACTTTTGAGGAGGCCAAAAGTACCTTTCTGTCTACTCATTAATTTTGTCTTATGGCAATTTTCAATAAAGCTAATTTTTTGCTAGCGACAGCAAAAAGATGTAATTTGCTCACACTTCTTTGAAAAATTCGTTCTATATTAATGTTTTGTTTTATCTATGCTCTTTTGTTTTTGTCGAAAACCTGAATCGCTTGGCCACCAGAGGGCGTTCAATGGACCTTTTGTTTTTGACAAAAAAAATGAGGTTTAAAAATTAAAATAAAAATACTTCTCAAACTTCGATCGCACCCATTTTCAATAGGGTTTATAAGAGCGGAAAAAGGAACGAAAAACATTTTAAACCGTTCAGTAATTTTAAATATATTTGTAGTTGTTAGTTCATTTCGTCGTT
>JAUTXW010004033.1:0-17500 GCA_030620095.1 Kuschelorhynchus macadamiae | reverse complement strand
CGATGTATGCGAAAGTCTCTCCTGCCCCGTTGAATTTCTCACGAAATTTTTTATACGTTTAAGTGTTGAAAAATTGCGTCTACTGATGAACTTGTGGCAGGTATTGTCAATACTAATTCACACAATTTCGACACTTCGGTGTAGGCATCTTCCAGCTCCTTATCTTTTAAAAATTGCACTAGTTCCTTAGCGTTTTTTTTGCGCTAATGTCATCAGTTTCGTAAATCACTTTTAGTTCAGATCGCAGTAACACTCGGTCGAAGAACTGGCCATAATGAAGAAGAAGAGATTTAAACGCATCTTCTGGAAACGTTTTTACTTTAAATGCATCAAAATTGCAGAGCTCGAGGAATTTAAAATCATTTAAACCGTTAAATCTATAGTTTATTTGTTGCTGAATTTGATCGATTATTTCATAAAAGAGGCGTCTGTATGATGTTTGCACATCTCTCACCTTGTCTGTTCGAAGACGCTCGGCTTGGGGTCTACATTTAACGTCATCGTTTTCTCCCAAAATAGGTCAGTCATCTCCTTTTTGGCTTAACTTGGACTTAAAATCATCCATTTTTGTTAGGCAGAAAGCAATATCATTTGTTTTAGTTTGTAATATATTAAAAACATTGTCCGAGAATGGAAATATTTCTGAAAATATGTTTAACAAATAATTAAAATTAAAATCTCGTTTCAAACAGTCCAAAAACCTCCTCGAACTATTTATTGCTTCTGAGTCCCACGTTTCATTATTTTCTATTATATTCTCAAATAGTTCAATCAGTGATTCACGATTTTCAGCTACTGTTAACACAAGTCTTCCATTATAGTTCCACCTAGTAGGAGCTACTCTGGACAATCGTTTGTGGACAATGGAGTCCAAAGCTTGTGTACGTTTTGTTGACTTGGAAAAAAAAGCAGGCATGTCACTTAAAGTAACGAAAAATACTTTACACTCTTTAATGTGATTGATGGACTGTGATAAAACTAAATTTAATTTACGAGCAAAACAATTGGCAAACACAGCACTTGGGAAAGTTTCTTGAACTTTAGCTTGCAGACCCCCTAATTGTCCTGCCATCACTGCAGCTCTATCATAGCTTTGAGTAACTAATTTTTTCTCCATTAATTTCTTTAGTAACGTTATAAACTACGATGTATAATGCATCTGCTGTACGATTTTCGAACACATTCTTAAAACCTCTCTTGAATACTTCCGTCGGTTTTAACGTAACTTATTGATATAGATAATTGGCTAAAATTAGTGATATCAGTTGTTTCGTCCAGAAAAATAGCAATGAACCGCGCTTCGCCAATCTCCTGCTTAATTCTTTTTAGAATAATGGTTGCAACAGCGGAAATTAAATCATTCTGGATTCGATTCGACGTTGCGAGAAAAACGCTAGACTGCTCTAAATGATTTTTTAGGCATTCATCATATTTAGCCATTAAACTAAGTAAATTTTGAAAATTTCCTCTATTTGAAGAAACCCTTGTTTAGTCATGACCTCTAAATCCCAATTCGTGCTGTCCGAGAAAACAAACAACATCGATAAGTCTTCTTAATATATGCCTATTTTTATCGACTAGTTCACTGTGTTGGCGGTGACCAATTTCCTACTGTTTATTAAGGGCGTGTTCAATTCTGGTTTTGCCGAAGATTTTTTCTTTTATGACGTCCTGCAAATGCGCTTTGGACATAATGTGTCTTTTTACAGCTTTATGGAAATTGTTTAAATCGGAAAAACTAGTTTTATTCCAGAGTCCTTTTTCATTTTCAAAAAGTAAACGTGGCCAACAAAATAATTTACTTATATTTTCACACCCTGTTTGGAAATTATTTGAAGCTTATCAGCGAAGTTTAATGTTGAAAATCCCTTTATTATTAAGACACACACCACACATTCACACACACTCTTCTTACTAAATTCTCCAACATTTTCAACGTTATTACCGACAGCCGAAGTTGACGGTATTTGCATATCCACGTCCGTATTATTGTCTTCCATATCGCACCATGCACGACGCGACGTACGGATCACATAACACACGGATAGCCGTTGAAACAAAGAATCTACTCCAACGATAACTTCCGCCCGCACTTAAAGCACGTGACTGAAATGCAAAAATTGCAAACAACCTGTGGAAAGTTCAATAACCTCTGGCTCGATCCACAGGAAATCGGGCATACAGGACTTTGGCTGCAGAGAAGCTAGCGGCCCGCATTTATTATGGGCTTGATAATTAAGATAATATTTTAGCATTTTTAATATAAACTAAATTAATGGTTTCCTATTTCAAAAATTACATTTTAGAAGATGTTTTGTAAATTTTTTTGGGGAAGCACTGCTTCCCTTGCTTCGCCCCTGATATATATATATATATATATATATAAATATATATATATATATATATATATATATATACAGGGTGATTCATGAGGAAATGTCAATACTTCAGGTACATATTCAGGACCAAAAAATAAACATAAAAGTCTATATAAATAAGTGTCCGCAAGGCCTTAGTTCTCGAGATACAGGGTGTTAAAGTTTTTATTTAATTTTCCTATTTTTTAAATAAAATCTATGGTAATGTAAATAATGGAGTGAAAATTGATATACGGGGGTTTTTTGGTATGAAAAATTCGAATCTAATATTAGTATTGCTCTTACTTGTAGGGGGCGCCACCTACATGTCTTTCTACTTCTTCGAACAATCACGACTTTTTGGTACAGTCTTATATTACATTTTTGAGCAAAACAAATTATTCCCTTGCCATTTCTACGTCAAAAAGGTATACCTGTTAAAAGTGGATACGAGCAACCGTTTTCGAGATATTTGGATTTAAAACAGTTTCGGCGCATGTGATTTTTTTTATCAAATTCACATAAAGTATGCATGTATTGTAAAAAAATAGAAGTGTGCCTTGCCTGACAGAACACCTGCTGGTTGGTGTTCTCATCGTTTTTCCTGTTACTTAGCAATAGTAATGTCAGTTAATAATAAGATCAAATTTTGTCACTGTCAATTTCTGTTCATAACTTTTATTATCTGACAATAATCATTTAAGAAACTTTAGATCTAAATACGTCATTATGCCTGTGATATTCTCGCATCGTGAATATGCAGATATGATATTCGTCTATGGTTTCTGCAATGGGTCGCAATTCAAGCAGTCGCGGAGTACCAGCGTCGTGTTCCAAATAGAAGGGTGCCAGATAGAAGAGTTTTTCAACAAGTTTTCACTACTGCTGGAGAATCTGGGATGTTTCCAAGTGCGAAAATTGTATCTGAAAGGGAATCGGGACCCAACGTTGAAGTAGAAGAGGCTATACTCAATGCCGTCGAAAATGATCCAAGCATAAGCACTAGGCGGATTGCAGATACTTATCAAATTACACAATCGTCTGCTTGGAGAAATATTCACATTAATTGTTTATACCCATTTCATTTACAACGGGTTCAACATTTGCATAAGGGTGATTTTGAGTTGAGAATGCAATTCTGTAACTGGATTAATGAAGATCGAAGGTTGTATAGGTAGGTTTTGTTCAATGATGAAGCACAGTTCACGCGTGATGGTATAAATAATCTTCACAATGAACACCGGTGGTCCTATGAGAATCCTCACGCTTCAGTAGAACATAATTTCCAACATAAATTTAGCATTAATGTGTGGTGTGGAATGTTAAATGGTCATTTAATTGGTCCATTTATAATCGACGGTAGTCTTACAGGAGAAAAATATTTAAACTTTCTTGAAAATCACTTGCGAAATCTATTAGAAGATGTTCCCCTTAATGTAAGACAAAACATGTATTTGCAGCATGATGGAGCCCCTCCACACTACAGTTTACTTGTAAGAGATTTTTTAAACCAAAACTTTCCAAACCGATGGATTAGTCGGGGAGGTCCGTTTAATTGGCCACCTAGATCGCCAGACCTTAATCCTTTGGATTATTGTCTTTGGGGATGGTTCAAATCACTGGTATATTCCACTAAAGTAAATATAAGAGAAGCGTTATTGGATCGGATAACAAACGCAGCACAAACACTAAAAAATGCGCCCGAATGTATCCACAGAGCAACCCGAGCTATACACCATAGAGCTGACCTGTGCTTAGAAGCAAATGGTAGAATTTTTGAAAATTATAAAACGTAACCTAGATTTTATTAAAAACAACTTAATAATAACAATTTTTTTAAAAATTAAATACCTTTTGTTTAGTTTATGTCTGAAGCACTGAATACACATCTCAAAAAAATATGTTAGTCTTTCATTTCAAAGCTTTTGTGCCAAGATGCGTTTAAATTAGGACAAAATAACAAACTTTTAAAATTTTGTGATAAAAAATTAAATGCGCCGAAATTGTTTTAAATCCAAATATCTCGAAAACGGTTGCTCGTATCCACTTTTAACAGGTATACCTTTTTGACGTAGAAATGGCAAGGAAATAATTTGTTTTACTCAAAAATGTAATACAAGACTGTACCAAAAAGTTGTGATTGTTCGAAAGAGTAGAAAGACATGTAGGTGGCGCCCCCTACAAGTAAGAGCAATACTAATATTAGATTCTAATTTGTCATACCAAAAAACTCCCGTATATCAATTTTCACTCCATTATTTACATTATCATAGATTTTATTTAAAAAATAGGAAAATTAAATACAAACTTTAGCACCCTGCCTTGCAGACACTTATTTATATAGACTTTTATGTTAATTTGTTGGTCCTGAATATGTACCTGAAGTATTGACATTTCCTCATGAATCACCCTGTATATATATATATATATATATATATATATATATATATATTTATATATATTTATATATGTATGATGGTACCATTTCAATTATATAGGTATATTTTCACGTTCGTTTGCTTTACTCACTTTTTTTATAATTTACAGGTCTACTGCTATTTGGCTCAGGTTTATTTACAAGATAAATAACATTTTAGGTTTCCTTTTTTTTTATTTTTGATCCATATTCTTATTAAACTGAAGCACACGCATTTATCCGTTTTATGTAAAAATCCAAGTTTAGTTGTATCTCCCTTGTTTCCGTTTTTATAGCTAACATCTAACTTAACCGATATTTTTTGTATTACTTAATTTATTTTTTTTTATATTTATATGTAAGTATAAGCATGTTTATTTTAATATTTTTTTTATATTAATTATTTATAGTAATTAAATTGTTGATACTTTAAAAAAAATCTCCTTTTTTATTTTATTTAATTTCTGCTCAGTTTACTTGGTTCGCTGTGCAACAAATACAGCTTTTAAGATTAATTTATTATCCGAAAACTAAGTTGGTGCCCACTAAAATTTATTACATCGTAAACAATTAGTAAGTAAAATGTTAGTTTTTTTTTTTGAAAACCCACTCCTGAGTACCCTGAGCGTATCCCGGCATTTCCACTTTGTGCCACAAAAAATAAAAACGGTACATACTATATGTTGTTTTGCGATTGAAGTATGTTTGTCACTGGAATTAGGTGACAGATAAACATTTTTCCTCGCATTTTCCGACTCGTTGATCTTTTAAACCTCAGAAGCCTCGTGGAACAGGCAATAACGTCACCTATGCGGTAAAAAGTAAAATTTTACGATCAAACGACCATGCGAGCGTCGCCCCTAACTACAATTTCATTAACTTTCCTCCCATGTCTTTTCTTCCTCCGGTTTTTCTTTATTAATTAGATAGCCCAATAAAGACCCTTTCGACAGTGGCGTTCCTATTTTTTGTAATGTAAGTAATGGCGAAAATGCTTATATAGGTATATTTACTTAGGTTTAAACCTACTTTTTCATGATAAATTGAGACATTCGTCTTTAAACCCTTAACCCCGAGCAACCCCCACTTTTTATTGTTTAAATAAATAAATAAATAAATAAATGCTTTATTGTCAAAAAAAATTTTACAATTTTGTGGACAAAGCTGTTGTAAAAAAATAGTTTACAAACATCAAAATTAGCAAACAAAACAAGACAAAAACACATCATAAATATTATAGAAAAATAATATTTAAATCAGGAATTTAGAATATTAATATTATAGAATCCTAAAAGAAGTACATTAGAAATGTACTTTGTCAGTCGTACTATGTTATAAACATTTTCATAAATATAATGTAAAAAAATAAAAAAGCAAAGTAAAAAATAAAAAAGTACGAAACAATTAAAAAAATACATATACAAAGTTCGGTAAAAATGGTTGGTAATGGCAACTATCACACTAGGGGTTCATAAGGATAAAATTATGTGTTGTAAAACTCGTTCACGGTGTAGAAGGCTCTTTCCAGTAAGAATGATTTCAAAGCCTTGCGAAATGAAGTCAGAGATATTATGGATTTGATGTTAAATGGCAGGTGATTATGCATTTTTTTTTTGCATTGTAGATTACTGATCTTTTAATTAACTCTGAGTGTGGGGTTGGAAGATAGAGATCGTGCTCAGTATTTCTGAGAGGGTAGTTGTGAGAAGGTCTCTCTAATAGAGCAGATGCGTGCTTACGAATTAAGCAAACCGATTCCAAAATGAATAAGCAAGGAAGGGTTAGTATTTTATATCTTTTAAAGAAATCTCGGCAGTGAGTTCTACTGTTAAGTCTCAGTAGGTAACGAACAGCTCTTTTTTGTAGTATAAAAATTCGATCAAATTGAGTCGCACAACATGTACCCCAGAATGGGATGGCATATCTGAGGTGCGACTCAACAAGAGCAAAATAAACAGTTCTAGAGGTAGAAAAGCTAAGCTCCTCGGAAACAGATCTTAACGCAAAGCAAGCAGAACCTAACTTCCTCGATAAAGCGTCGATATGTGGATCCCATTTTAAAGAATCATCTACAAGAAGCCCTAGAAATTTTACAGAGTTTACGACATCAATAGTGGTGCCATTAAGGTCAAAGGGTTGCAGCGTGTTTTTATAAGACAAGACTTTCGTTTTAGAGATGTTCAAACATAGGAGATTAGAATCGCACCAGGATTTAATGGTGATTAGGTCATTAGATACAATCCTATGTAGGTCCGTGACATCTGGGTGGCTCCACGTAAAGCTGGTATCGTCCGCAAAGAGACATATTTTTCCACTAATGTTTAAATTAGCCATGTCGTTTATGAACAGAAGAAACAAGATAGGGCCTAGTACCGAGCCTTGAGGCACTCCATATTCCATTGGCCTACAAGAAGACATCCTGTTGTCAACTTTCACAACTTGATTTCTGTTGCTAAGATATGACTTAAACCAATTGAGAGGAGCCCCTCTAAATCCATAGTACTGCAGTTTGTTAGTTAATATATTATTAATTAATATCAACCTATATCTTGTGAGGGTTCATTGAAAAGCTCTTTAAAATCTGAATACTTCTAATACCGTTAAAACATTAATGCGTTTTGGATAAGGTTTTTAATTAATAAATGTCAATTTTAATTTTAACGAAAATTACAGTATTTTTTTAAATGAAATCGTATTGCTATCAATTTGGTATCGAAAAAAAGAAATTGTGGTACATATTCAAAATGGCGGAAATTTTTCAACAAAATTAAATGTGATATAGACATAAACTGGTTTTAAAACAATTAGTGTAAAAATAATTAAGTATAAAAGTTAAGTGTGGCTTAGATAGAAACTGGTAAAATATTGGCACGAATCCAATATGGTGGAAAAAAAGGGCGACCAATAAAAATATGTGGAAAGACAATATATGAATATGTGTTACTAAAAGACTATGTGCGGAACTCAACTGGGTCACACTTCATTATTTCTATAAAAGGAAAGATTAATAAAGGAGGAAGTTCCTGGTAAAGGAAATTTACCGATTTTTTTGAAGGCGGTTTTATTTTCTATCGATTCGATTCACTGGCCGATAAGATTTTTCTAACACAGGCCATGTCATTATTTTCATAATGGAAATATCCTCCCAATAATAAAAAAAATATTCGGACAGCCCTAATACGTACCATTTTTTAATAGCCTAATTAGAACCTTTTATATTGGCAGGTAAGCAATTTTATTGTGGGGCCGGTAAAATGGGTCCATTTTACAACGGAAAAATTACCTAGACTGGGTTGTTTACAACATTAGACATAAAATAAACGTTAAACATCACTCTTCTGTTGAATTTCGAATTGAGTGGTTCTCTGTGTATCGATAAGCAAGTGTATGTGAAGACGAGAATGTCGGATCAAACGCACCGAAGTTGCAAAATTTCTCCTGACAAATTTTGTTATATTTGTGGAGAATTTCTGGTGAAATCGCAAGCCAGGCCATTTTCCGAAAATGTAATGCAACTTTAATGCCTACTTTAAATATTTTGGTGGGTTAATTGGGGATCAAGATAAGCGGTCGGCTCCCCATGTGTGCTGTGTTAGTTGTAATGTATCATTGGTACAGTGGATGAAGGGAAAGAGAAAAAGTATGCCTTTTGCAGTTCCAATGGTATCGCGAGAACCCACCAATCATTCTGACGATTGTTATTTTTGCCTGACAAAGACTGAAGGTTATTCCAAAAAGAGAAAGCACAATATAGAATATCCAAGTTTGCAATCTGCCATACGACCTGTTTCTCATAATGCAAATTTGCCAGTGCCGATTTCGCCTTTAAATTGGCAAGCTATTGATTTGGGAGATAATGGAGATAACGCATCATCAGGCAACTCAGAAGAACAGTGCACCGATCCCACTTTTACCACAGGTTCCGGCGAGCCACATTTGATTGTTCAAAGTGAATTAAATGTTTAGTACGTGATTTGGGGTTATCCAAGCAACAGTCAGAACTTCTGGGTTCCCGTCTTAAGAAATGGAACCTATTGGCCATAGAAACAAAAATTACGAATTTCAGAAAAAGAAATGCTATGTTTTCTGAATTCTACAGTATGGAAAATTCGTTGTGCGCGTGTACTGATATGGACAGTTTAATGCAGGAACTTGATATTGAACATTCTCCCCGTGAGTGGCGCTTATTTATAGACTCATCTAAATATAGCTTAAAAGCTGTGTTATTGCATAATGGAAATTTAAAACCCTCTATACCAGTTGCCTATTCAGTTGCAATGAAAGAAAATTATGAAAATATGCGCACGATTTTGGATAAAATAAACTACATCAAAATACAAGAGTTCTAACCACACTACACCACAACTTGTTACGTTCTGGACGCGCGTTTCGCTAACCAAGTTAGCATCATCAGCAGATGATATAAACTAACGTAACTTATCCTAACCGAGACTATTTATAGGTAAATGTGGTCACACTTGGTTGCACCCGACTGTACCGTTGTCAAGTAAACAATAGAGGGGACTATAGGGAATAGGCCCTCTGTCTTTATTTAGTGCTTTCTTACCACATTTAACTATTTCTATACTCTCAAATGCATCCAATAATCTATTATTAGATACATTTTTAATCAACTTAAGATTATTTATTCCTATTCGGTGATTGTTTTCCAAAGCATGTTGGGCAACGCTTGACTTTTCTGTTCTTCCGTATCTTAAATGTGTCATGTGTTCTTTAAAACGAATGTTTATGGAGCGTTTAGTTTGCCCAACATATTTTAGATCACAGTCATTACAGCTAATTTTATAGATGCCACTCCTCTCCCTCAAGTCGACTTTGTCTTTGGGGTTTCCAAGGAGATTTTTAAAACTATTCTTCGTTTTGTAGGCTACTCTAAAACCTACGTTTTTAAATACTTTTTCTAGACCTCTTGTATATCTAGGATCATATGGGATTACTATGAATTTATTGGAAGCCTCAGGTATTTGAAGAGTAGTGGCATCTTTTAACATTTTCTTATGCTTATGTCTATTTACTAGTTTATGTACAAAATTATCATTATATCCATTACTTTTAGCTATATTTTTAATCCGATTCATTTCATTGTTAAAACGTTCTTTACTTAGTAGAAAATTGACTAACCTGTGAGTTAAGAAATGGAATGCTGCCATTTTGTGTTGACGGCAATGAAATGAGTCGGATGTTATATATCTATCAGTATTAGTAAATTTCCTATAAATATCAAATTCTAATTTATCGTTATTTCTAATAACTAACGTGTCGAGAAAAGGTAATTGCCCATTGTTCTCCTTTTCGTACGTAAAATTAATGGAAGGATATTTATTGTTTAATGTTTCCAAGTGTCCAAATTTTCTGTTTTAGTATCAAAAATAGCAAATATATCGTCTACGTATCTATACCACACCCTTGGGAAATACTTGAGTTCTTTTTTGAATTGGGTTTCTAATCTGCCCATAAACAAATTTGCAAGGAACGGAGATAAGCAATTGCCCATCGCAGTTCCCTCTAGTTGTTTATTATTTATTGTTGTACTGAAAAAAATTTTGATTCATACATAATTTTGTGAGAAGTAAATACTCATCAATAATTTCTTTCTTCAAATTATTGATTTCAAGTAGTTCCTTTAGGTACTCTAAAGCTAGTGGTATGGGTACACTAGGAAACAATGAGCTTACATCAAAAGATATTAAAATTTCACCTTCTTTTAAGTGAACATTCTTAATTTTATCTAAGAATTCTAACGAGTTAGTAACCTCAAAGTTATCATACGAGATATTTAATTTGCCGAATTCTTCTACTAACCATTTTGAAATATTGTACGTTGGTGATCCAACAGCTGAAACAATAGGTCTCATGGACTTCCCAGGTTTATGAATTTTGGGAAGGCAATACAGTTTAGATAACTGTGAGTTACTATGTGTTAGTTTGAATTTTAGTTTATCGGACACAAGGTTTTTACACTGTTTTAAAGTACTTTTTACTTCTGTTATCATTTTTGATAACGGGTTTTTCTCAATTAAATCATAAGGACCAGTTTGAATCAAATTGTCTACTCTTTCAAAATAATCTGTTTAGGACTTAAAATAAACTACAATAGGTATAAATGGCAGATATGTGGGGACTTAAAAGTTATAGCGATTTTAGTGGAACTTCAGGGGGGATTTAAAAAATATTGCTGGTTTCTTTGTTTATGGGACAGTCGTGCAATAAATCAGCATTATGTAACAAAATTGGTAACAGAAAGAAGCGAATTTCAACCGGGATCTCAAAATGTTAAATTTATACCTCTTATTGATCCCAAAAATGTCCTTTTACCTCCTCTTCACATTAAACTTGGGCTGATGGAAAACTTTGTAAAGGCTTTGAATAAAGATGGTGATGGATTTAAATACCTAAGACAAGTCTTTCCCCAGTTAAGTGATGCCAAATTAAAAGAAAGCATTTTATTGGGCTACAAATCAGAAAATTGCTGGGCGATGTCAATTTTACGGAAAAGCTTACCAGGCAAGAACTGAGAGCATGGAATTCATTTGTTAATGTAGTAAGAGGAGCAATATAGATGAAAATTATGAACAATTAGTTAATGAACTCTTAGATGCCTATAAAGCGCTTGGTGTCAGAATGTCATTAAAAATTCACTTCCCCCATTCCCATCTGTCATTTTTTCTTAAAAATTTGGGAGCTGTTAGTGACGAGCAGGGTGAAAGGTTTCACCAAGATATCAGAACAATGAATAGAGAAGATAGGACACCTCATAAACGGAAAAAATAAAGTTTAATTAGTGTTATAAGTAAATTTTTTTCTCGTTTGCTTTCCTCTTAGATGTATGGTATGTTTAATAGGCGAAAAGTGTAAACATAGTCAATAAACAGGGTTAAGAATTTTCTGAAATCATTTTTTCTATAGATATTAAATATCGTAACATTCGATATGGTTCTACAACTCTAACAAGAAAACCTTACGTGCTACAACTTTCTCTTTGTTATTTTCGTATTTGGATGGGTCCATTATATTAGATTATGCTATTCTGATTTATTTAATTTAATAAATTTTTTGACAGCCTTTGCTGGAGTTTTGAAGTTAGTTTTCCTAAACAACAAAAAAAGTTACAAAAGGAATTAAAATATTTTTCTCCTACGAATTACGTGCTGAACTCAACAATCTTGAAAAGCTTAATTGGTTGAATAATCGTAGTAACGATACCTCTATTAGAGATAAATATAAAAAACACAAACAAGTACTTAATAAAAAAATGATTAGTGAAAAACAAGCGTACTATAGCAACTAGTAACTTCCTATTGTTAATCGTATTCGGGAAAAGGTTCGAAGGGGCGAATTACGCTATGTCATAATGACAATCTAATCTCTGAACATACTGCGGTTGCTAGTGCTTTTGGGAACTACCTTTCATCTGTAATCCCTGATAAACTAAATAATTATTTTAAGGGTCGCTTCTCTGAAACATGCACTACAGCCAGAAGACAAATTAGTGAATCTTTTTATTATGAATTTGTTAATAATACCGATATTGTAAAAAACTTTCCTAACAAACACTCATCTGGTTTCGATGAAGAACCAGTGTCTTTTATTAAACTATTAACATGGAAGTTGTGATTTCTGTAACGTTTGGTTTAACACGTGCATTTGACACAGTAGATAAAACATTGGTTTCAAAAAAACGTTAACCAATTTATCTCTATATCACACTTAATTCTTGCACAAAAATTGAAATTCATTTAATAAACAATATTTTCAGGCTGATTTTTTAAATATTTTGTTAGGCCGTTATAAGAAAACAAAAGTCTTTTTTTAAATTGTCGACGTGATTGTTGCATCCTTAGGACACATATAGATACCCATATAGATTTTATATCCTGCATGGAACCAATATTATCAGTATTTACCTGCCCGCAGATGTTTCCTAATAATAAACCATTTAGAAACTTAATATCTGAGAATATAAAATCTATGTGTCCTGAGGATGCAACAATAATGTTGCGAAACGTCTGGTATTTAAAAAAAGACTTGTTTTTTACTGGTTCCTGACCCCAAATAATATACCACTCTAACATAACAAGAACGTTAACGAAAACCATTCAGAAATTTAACTGGAAAATATCTGCGGACTAACTTAGTACCTAGGTAAAGACTGACAATATAAAATGGGTTTCATGCAGGATATGGGATCTAAATATGTATCCTGAGTATGCAATAATAAAGTTGCGAAACGTCGACAATTTAAAGAACCCCAAATAATACACCACTCTAACAAAAATGTTTCAACATTGTCCCTCCATATTGGATTTTAATTTTCATCCCCATATGACCCTTAATTGTTGGTCACAATTTGAAGTCAATCGGGTAAATAGTTTTTAAGCTATGCTGCGAACTGACAGACGGACCGACGGATTTGATAAAATATGGTTTTTGGCATCTAGGGACACTAAAACGTCAACATATGCAAGTAAAATCTGAGACACTGGTTTTTTAACTATTACAAACATTTTATTTGGCCGCCATTTTGTTCCGCCATCTTGAATTAGTAACACAGTTTTACTAGTTGATTTCTATACCACAATTAGTTATGGCACACAATTTAAAATCAATCCATTAAGTGGTTTTTTCGGGCTGAATTTTTAAATATTTTATTATACCGCCATTTTGGTTGGCCATCTTGGATTCGTACCAAAATTTTACCAGTTAATTCCCACATAATACTTGATGTTTGTGCAAAATTTGAAATAAATTGGATTAGCAGTTTTTCCATTATAATTTTTTTAACATTTCACTAGGCCGCTATCATCCCCATATAACTTAATTTTTTATCAAAATTTAAAGGGTTAGTTTTTAAGCTATGCCGCAAACGGACAAACAGACAGACCGATAGGCGGGTCCACGGAATCGGTAAAACATATTTTTTGGCATCTAGGGACGCTAAAACGAAAAGATATGTAAAACCTAAGAGTGATTTTTTCACGATTGCAAGCATTTTATTTTTTCGCCATTTTGTTCGGCCATCTTGAATTAGTACTAGAATTTTACTAGTTAACCCCTATACCACAATTAGTTATAGCACATAATTTGAAATCAAACCATTGAGCAGTTTTTCAGGCTGAATTTTTAAATATTTTATTAAGCCGCCATTTTGTTCCGCCATCTTGGATTCGTACTAAAATGTTACCAGTTAATTCCAATATAATACTTAATGTTTTTGCGAAATTTGAGATAAATTGGATAAGTAGATTTAACCAGACCGCCATTCTGCTACCACTGGTAAAGAAATACCTTTAAAAACCAATGTTTCCGAATAGAAATTGGTGGTGCCAATTAATGAACTTATAAAAATAATTAAAAATTGTCTTGATCCTCCAACTTCGGCATATTTAGGTTTCTTTAAAACATTAAATAAAATTTCTGAAGAATTTTATTGGCCAAGACTGAGGCAACAGGTCCTAAAATATGTCCGTCAATGTGAAGTTTGTGAAAGGCAAAAGTTACCAAAATTTTCTCGTTATGGTTTAATGGGTGCGGAGAAAAAGGTTAATTTTCCATTTGAGATGACAAAGGTAATACTTTCCTTATTGTTGCTGTAGATATTTTTTCAAAGTTCACAATTATGAAACTTTTGCCTCAGGATACGGCTCCAGCGATTGTGTCTTTCCTGACTGATAATGTCATGTTACCGTTTGGAACTCCTAGAATTTTGATTTTAGATAATGCTCCTGCAGGGAAAGTCTAAAATTTCTAAAATATGGTACAATTGTCGCTGTCACCCTCAGTTTAACCCGGTTGAGCGTGTTAACAGGACAATTGGCGCGGCTATACATTCATACATCAAGGACTCTCACAAAGATTGGGATATCCATATACCAGAAATTCAAACACAGGCCAACTCATTATTTTCACGATGGAAATACCCTCCCAATAACAAAAAAAATATTCAGAAAGCTCTAATAGGTACCATTTATTAACAGCCTAATTAGAACCTTTTATATTGGCAGGTAAACAATTTTATTGTGGGGCGGCTAAAATTTTGCAATTGAAAAATTACTTAGACTGGGTTGTTTACAACATTAGACATAAAATAAACGTTAAACATCACTCTTCTGTTGAGTTTCGAATTGAGTGGTTCTCTGTGTATCGATAAGCAAGTGTATGTGAAGACGAGAATGTCGAGTTAAACGCGCCGAAGTTGCAAAATTTCTCCTGACAAATTTTGTTATATTTGTGGAGAATTTCTGGTGAAATCACAAGCCAGGTCATTTTCCGAAAATGTAAAAAAGCCTACTTTAAATATTTAGGTGTGTTAATTGTGGATCAAGATAAGCGGTCGGCTCCCCATGTGTGCTGTGTTAGTTGTAATGTATCATTGGTGCAGTGGATGAAGGGAAAGAGAAAAAGTATGCCTTTTGCAGTTCCAATGGTATGGCGAGAACCCACCAATCATTCTGACGATTGTTATTTTTGCCTGACAAAGACTGAAGGTTATTCCAAAAAGGGAAAGCACAATATAGAATATCCAAATTTGCAATCTGCCATACGACCTGTTCCTCATAATGCAAATTTGCCAGTGCCGATTGCGCCTTTAAATTGGCAAGCTGTTGATTTGGGAGATAATGGAGATAACGCATCATCAGACAGCTCAGAAGAACAGTGCACCGATCCCACTTTTACCACAGGTCCCAATTCCGGCGAGCCACGTTTGATTGTTCAAAGTAAATTAAATGATTTAGTACGTGATTTGGGGTTATCCAAGCAACAGTCAGAACTTCTGGGTTCTCGTCTTAAGGAATGGAACCTATTGGCCAAAGAAACAAAAATTGCGAATTTCAGAAAAAGAAATGACAAAGAATTCTACAGTATTCAAAATTCGTTGCGCGTATACTGATATAGACAGTTTAATGCAGGAACTTGATATTGAACATTCTCCCCGTGAGTGGCGCTTATTCATAGACTTATCTAAATATAGCTTAAAAGTTGTGTTATTGCATAATGGAAATTTAAAACCCTCTATACCAGTTCCCCATTCAGTTGCAATGAAAGAAAAATTATGAAAATATGCGCACGATTTTGGATAAAATAAACTACAATAGGTATAAATGGCAGATATGTGAGGACTTAAAAGTTATAGCGATTTTAGTGGAACTTCAAGGGGGATTTAAAAAATATTGCTGGTTTCTTTGTTTATGGGACAGTCGTGCAATAAATCAGCATTATGTAACAAAAATTTGGCCAGAAAGAAGCGAATTTCAACCGGGATCCCAAAATGGTAAATTTATACTACTTGTTGATTCCAAAAATGTCCTTTTGCCTTCTCTTCACATAAAACTTGGGCTGATGAAGAACTTTGTGAAATCTTTGAATAAAGATGGTAATGGATTTAAATACCTAAGACAAGTCTTTCCCCAGTTAAGTGATGCCAAATTAAAAGAAGGCATTTTTATTGGGCCACAAATCAGAAAATTGCTGGACGATGTCAATTTTACGGAAAAGCTTACCAGGCAGGAACTCAGATCATGGAATTTATTTGTTAATGTAGTAAAAGGATTTTTGGGCAACAATATGGATGGAAATTATGAACAATTTGTTAATGAACTCTTAGATGCCTATAAAGTCAGAATGTCATTAAAAATTCACTTCCTCCATTCCCATGTGTCATTTTTTCCTAAAAATTTGGGAGCTGTTAGGGACAAGCAGGGTGAAAGGTTTCACCAAGATATCAAAACAATGGAAGTTCGGTACCAAGGACGATGGGATCCAGCCATGATAGGTGACTACCGTTGGTTTTTGAAGAGAGAATATAGGACATCTCATAAATGGAATAAAATAAAGTTTAATTAGTGTTTTAAGTTAATATTTTTCTCGTTTGCTTTTCTCTTAGATGTATGGTATGTTTAAGAGGCGAAAACTGTAAACATAGTCAATAAACAGGGTTAAGAATTTTATGAAATCATTTTTTCTGTAGATATTAAGTATCGTAACATTCGATATGGTTCTACAATTCTAACAAGAAAACCCTACATTCTATTAGATTATGCTATTCTGATTTGTGTTACAAGAACAAATTTTTTTTTTGTCGGCCAGTGTAATTATGCATACGAACTTTTAAAGCTTCCAAATTTATATAAAAAGGTTTATCATCCCCATATGACCCTTAATTTTTGACCAAAATTTAAAGTCAATCGGGTAAGTAGTTCTTTAGCTATGCCGCGAACAGACCGGCAGAAATGTTTTTTGGCATCTAGGGACCCTTAAACGTGAAGATCTGAAAAAATCTCGGAGTGTGATTTTTTCACGATTAGAATACCCTTTTACGAGGGAAGTAAAAAAATTGTAATTTTATTTTTAAATGGCTCATTCTTATAAACCGGAGAATATTTTGGAGATGTGATTTTTTAATAAGTGAAATATTCGAAAACTGAAAAGCTTAAACTGTGTTTTTTTTTGCATTTCGACCGCTTTCTCGGCTTTTGAGATATGGGCGTCCTATATTGATTTTGAATCTCCTTTATATTCCCCACCCAACCTCTTTTTTACCTTGACAACGCAGTCAGGGTTTCGACTCTTCAAAATGCCTTTAGAGTTCCTCCATTTTTTACCGGTTTTATATTCTTTAAAGCGACATTCGGTGTTCCGATTTTGTCCGTTAACGAACTTGAACCTCGAAAAATTAACCATAACGACCTGCATCTTGGATCATCCGAGT
>JAUTXW010004032.1:0-67867 GCA_030620095.1 Kuschelorhynchus macadamiae | reverse complement strand
ATATTTAGATATATATAAATATATATATATATATATATATATATATATATATATATATATATATATATATATATAATATATATATATATATATATATATATATATATATATATATATATATATATATATATATATATATATATATATATATATATATATATATATATATATATATATATATATATATATATATATATATATATATATATATATATATATATATATATATATATATATATATATATATATATATATATATAATGAAGAATACATGGAACATTAATTTTGTTAAAACATAGCTCCAGTCGTAAGGGTAAATATTATATGCTCACAACTTTAAGGTATTTTATGCCATTTTCCTGAGAAAGAAATACAAAATAAACAAACACAAAAATCCCAGAGAATCGTTTATCGTGTAGGGCATCTTCATTTCGAACTTTTTAAATTATTACATTTTAAAATAGAAATTAGATTATCTTAAGATAAAGAGAAGAATATTTTAATTAGGGTTATTAATACCTACAACAATGTTTTGTGCAAATTAATTTAAAATCGGCTTTTTGACACATTATGTTTTAAGCTTGAGATTTTACCCAGAAAAATCTGTAAATTTTCTTTAACCGGAACTTCCTTTGTTATAAATCTTTCCTTTTAGTAGAGATAGTCAAGTATGACCTTATTTAAGTTCATATAGAGGCATTATATAACACAGATTTATTATGTTTTGATTCATTTAGTAGAAAATAAGAAGAATTCTGGAGAATTTGCTCTACTAATTTTTTAAACATTTTTTAATTAAATATGATCAGTTTATCTGTATAGGTATCACATTTTATTTTGTTTCACCGTCTTTGATTCGTACCAAAATTTTACCTGTTTGCTCCTAGACATGTCATACTTTTTTTACATTGTTTGTGTAAAATTTGAGGCAAATTGGGTAAGTGGTTTTTTATAAATATTTTATAAAATATCTTCCTTGGCTGCCATTTTGTTTAACCATATTAATTTTTACCAAAATCATACCATTTCATCCCCATATAACCCTTAAATTTTTATCAAAATTCGGTCAATCGGGAAAGTTACTTGTCGTCAACAGACAGATTGACGAAATTGAAAAACATTATTTTTGGCATCTATGGACCCTAAAATGAAAATATTAGAAAAGATTTCGGAAGGCGATTAGTTCATTTGTTTCAAAATAACATGCTTACCCTCAATTTTGACAAGCATAAGTAAAAATCGATAAATTGCCTTTTCCCGGAACTTCTCTCGTTATGAAACTTTCCTCTTATTAGCGATAGAAAAGTGTGGCCCAATTTAGTTCAGTACATAATCATTTAGTAACTTGTAATTGGGCGCCTTTTTGTTTCATTATATTAGAAAAATTATTTGGCATCCGTTTTGTTCAGCCATATTCAATTCGTACCACTACTTTACCAGTTTATTTCTGTATCACACTTAATGCTTACAGAAAATTGAAATTAATCTAATAAGTAGTTTTTTTTAGGGCGGTTTTTTAAATATTTTGTTTTGCTATCTTATATTCATACCAAAATGTTACTAGTTTATTTATATGTAACACTTGATTTTTGTGCAAAATTTGAAGAAATTGGATAATTAGATTTTTTAGAAATATTTTTTTTAATGTTTCACTAGGTCGTCATATGTTTTCGCGTATTGGATTTTTACCAAAATATCACCAGGTCATCCTCATATGACCCTTAATTTTTGACTAAAATTTGAAGTCAATCTGGTGAGTAGTTTTTAAGCCATTTTTTTGGCATCTTGGGAAGCTAAAAACTGAAAATATGTTAAACCTGAGAGGATGATTTTTTTTCAGCATTACAAATATTTTATTTCGACGCCATTTTTTCGTCATTTTTAATTAGCACCACAGTTTTACTAGTTCATCTATATACCACAATTAATTATGGCACCGAATTTGAAATCAGTACTTTTTTCAGTCTGAATTTTTAAATAATTTAGTAAGCCGCTATTTTGCTCTGCTATCTTGAATTCGTACCAAAATTGTTTTTTTACGTTGTTTCTTTAAACATATATTAGTTGGTCACCATTTTGTTCTGCCATTTGAATTCCTACAACAATGTTGCTAGTTTATCTCTATACCACACTGAAGGCTTACGCACAATTTTGAAATTAATTTAATAAATACTTTTTTCATGCTGATTTTTTAACTATTTTATTAGGCCGCCATCTTGGATTCATATCAAAATGTTACCAGTTCATCTTTATGTAAAACTTGATTTTTGTGCCAAATCTGAAGTAACTTGGATACTTAGTTTAGGCCACCATTTTGTTCTGCCATATTGGATGTTTACCAAAATATTACCAGGTCATCTCCATAAGACTTTTAATTGTTGACCATTTGAAGTCAATCGAGTAAGTAGTTTTTTAACTATGCCCGAAATTGACAGACAGACCGACAAACAGACTGACGAAATTGAGAAAACATGTTTTTGGCATCTAAAAACGCTACAAGATGAAGCTATAAAAAACCTTGGAGGAAGATTTTTTCACGATTACAACCATTTTATTTGGCCGCCATGTTGTTTCGCCGTCTTCAATTCGTACCACAGTTTTACCTAGTTCATCTCTATATCCCAGTTAATTTTTGCACACAATTTAAAATCAACCTAATAAGTAGTTTTTCATGTTGATGTTTTAAATATTTTATTAAGCCTCCATCTTGTATTCGTACCAAAATTTTACTAGTTGATTTATACGTAATACTTAATTTTTGTGAAACTTTTCAACTAAATTGGATAAGCAGTTTTTTGGTAATAATTTTTTAACATTTTATTATTTTATATACGAAAATGTAACCATTTTATTCCCTTAGGACTCTTCATTCTTGACCGAAATTCGAAGTCAATCTGATAAGTAGTTTTTCAGCTATGTGGCGTACAGGCAGACCGACGGAATTAAGAAAACATGTTTTTTGGCAACCAGGGACCCTAAAAAGGTGAAAATCTGTAAAGACCTGGGAGGGTGATTTTTTCATGTTTACAATACTTCCCTTTCACAAGGAAAGTAAAAATCGATATTTGGAAAAATTAAATATGTATTTCCAAAAAACCTTTAAGTTAAGTATAGGTCTCCTAATAAATTTGACCTACATTTTATTGGAAACTTCAAATATGCAAAAAAAATCCAGAATATTCCCTTTAACAAAATGTAAGTGTGTATATTTTTAAATAGTTTTAAACTGTAGCTCTATCTAATCGGTCTGATCGAATCTGCCTACTTATATTTAAAAAAAAGTACCACTTATTTATTTTATCATACCGACGGGTATATCCCAATCTGTATAGATAAAAGGAACTTAATAAATTTGTTTCAATTTGGTAATAATTAATTCTGGGTTTATACATGATATATTGCTGGTTCAGTGTTAATTTAACGCCGTTTTAAAATTGTTTCCCATCTAGATACAAAAAATTCATACCAAAATCTTTTTTTTTAATTTAATACAAATATGTTGCTGTTTTCTCGGTGGTGTGTTATTAACTAGTTGCAAAATTAATATATTAAGGATGTATCTTATTACATCCTTAATATTTATATCAAAATCTAAGTCCCCAAAAACCAGCCTCAAAAATGTATAGATCTACTTTTTATGTATGGAATTTGAAAGATTGTAGTTTACAAAAGATCAGCGTTTACCAGATTCAAATCCAAGATGTCATAACTACAGTTTTTATTAAACTGCATCCATTACCTAAACTGTTTTGCCTTGCCTCTTTAAAAAATATACATTGCTCTTAAAACTATAAACTTGGTTATATCAATGTACCTACACCACAGATTTTACCTACCAGATGAGAAATTATTAATATTCGCCATATACCTAAATTTCGTCGCTTTGACGCGGAACAGCCGTGATGGATGTATTGACAATGTGCGTTCACCAATTGAAAGAGCGATGAAAATTAATTCCGAGCTATATCGACAAGATACCCATGGTAGGCGTAATGTGTGTCTGTACACTATTTATTAAGATCTGCAAAAAAACGATTCAAAAACTTCATGATATAATGGAATTGACAGTGTTTATATTAAGATTCCAGTTATGTCATACCTGTTATACGTTCTAGTAGTTTGTAAAAAATATTTTGCGATCTTAGGTAGAGAGGAAAACATTTAAACTCAGGCATGGTGTTGAAATACATAAAAGATATATGTCGATAATAACCATATATTTTATATTTTCTTTAGGATATTAAATATGTTATGTTGAAGTATTAATATTGTATATTTTTATAGGAATAAATAAATATTGTGTTCGTAAAGTTGAACATATGCTGGCAAAATTTTTGATATTCCCCTACATAATAACTGTGTTAAAATAGATAAGTAGATAAATCAGAAAACACAGTTTTTGAAAATGTAAAGTCATAGGCCTCCGTTTTTTAGTGTTTAATATTTTTTTATTTTATTTTTTTGTAGGGTTAGGACAGGGAAGTGAAAATTTTTATTAAAACTTGTTTCACACATAACCATTTGTGGCTGATTTCCTGTTACTGGTGGTGAAGCCAAGTGACTGGAACTTACAAGAAATCATTTTTAGACATGACGTTTAGAAAAACAACTGACGATCGGAAACTAAAAAAAAAGGAAAAAACATTTTTTTTTTAAATGCAATACCCTATATTTTAATCATCTCTTCTTAGTTCTGGTAAAATGTTAAAGGCAAACAGAATTTAATGAACAAATAAACTGACATAATATAAACTGCCCGTATATGTGCATTATAGTAATAATTTTCTTTATTTGATAACAAAATGCTTTTTACTGAAAAAGAAATGTATTTGCATTATATTTTGAAAAAGACAACAGTGCATCAATATCGAATTAATTATGTTGTTGAAAATCATACAGAAAGAAAATTTCTCTAAAGGAAAAAGAAAAACTGCAAAGAAAATTCAGAAGAAGATTTAAATATTTTATTGCATTTCGAAGATAAAATCTATTAATAAAATCGAAACCTTGTTAAACCAATTAATTTTTTTTAGAAAATATTTATTGCTCAATACCGGATATTACCGATTTAAGGGTAAAAAAGATATATACTACCTCGTAAAAGTATGGATATCATCTTTATAAAATTAGACCAGTACAATATTAATCCAGAAGAAAATAAAATCCACAAACACTGATTTTCTGCGGGCATCCTAAGAAAATAACCAATTCCTGTAGAGAGTAGAGTACTATGGTTCTACATGGCCACTTTTACGGCAGCATGCATTTTCATGCTGGAAGGGCAACTCAAAATCCACATGAAATAGAAGGGGTAAAAAGGCAAGCCTGTAATTGCACCTAAAATAAAAATTTAAAGTCGATATGTTTCAAATCTGCTTGCATAGACAATTATATATTTTTGAAAAGAGGAAAACAAAGAGACTTCATACATACAGGGTATTCCATTTAAAAAACTGATTTTTCTTAATCAAATATCTAAAATTTTCCTAAAATAGATATCTAAAAACTTTTATGAAAATCTTTTTTTGTATTCCTTCAAATATTACCTTTAAAAGCTTGCCATATTATAACGAAAAACCCTGTATAAATTATGTATAATGATTTTTAGGCACGCACTTTTTACAAGCAACAAGAGGGACTAGTCTTTCGATCTGCCTCTAATTGTTCAATTTTTTTTAATTATTCGACAAAAGAACGAATATAATTTTTTTATTATAAAACACTGTCTTTCTTTCATATTATCAAGTTTGTTTTTTTTTAATTCCTTGCAAACCAAATATTTTTATAAAGTGATTAGTAATACAACTTGCGCTATCTATTAGCAGCACGCCACACCAATGGCGCGTCCCATAAATGACAAGTTTGTAAGGAATTGAAGAGATCTGAAAATCGATTTGCCCCTTTTAAGCTGTATGACTAGCATGGCAGGTTTCATTACAATACAGAAAGAAATGTGGAAATATCTACTTTCATTACTTCGTCCTAGATGGCGCTGTAATGACTAGAATTTAGTATATTATATACCTTATAGAACGATTGAAAAATAATTTGAACCGTTTTAAGAGCAAAGCCCTCACTCACAGCAGCATATGTTAGGGGTTGTTTGGGGGTTATAAACCTCCCCAGACTCACTTTTATTTAAGCTAAAATGATAGAAATAGTATAAAGTAAGGACCATTTTTTCGGGATTGGCGGGTAAACCACCCCCCCCCCCCCCAAAAGCCAGTTTTACTCAAGTAATCACTTTTTTTTGGTTGTTCATATTATTTACGTTCAATTAGGTAGAAAGCAAAACTGAAGACCTTCTCTTTCTTTTTTTTTTTTTTTGAAAATTTTCATAGTATCAAATCCTCCCGACGACCCCCAGAAGCAAAGACTAGACTGCAGTCACTCATACAACGTTTCAACCTACTAAATCATCTGTCCCCAGGCTAAAAATATAAAAACTGTATAGGTATTATTAGGTATATAAAAATCATTGTTTAGATAGGGTAAACTACCTATTACCGTTGATTGAAGAAAAAAGGAAGATGCGTAACCTTATGGGCGAATTTGTGGCACAAAAGGTGTCCGACATGTAGCTGGCGACATTGTCGCCGCCAGAAAAGGTGTCCGAGAACAGCGGATAGTTCGGATAATCGGCGGAGATGTACGAATCGCTTACATATATTGTTTACATGGTAGTGGTTATTGTTTTTTTGCTCGTTTTCGAGTCAAACTCGTGAATTTTTAACTCTACGAAACTAGAGTTCGTTTCATTTTTGTGAAACTGTTAATTGAAGCAAGTATGTCTGCCAGAAAAATAGAGTGTGAGTATGTTCGATGCAACAATAAAAGAAAAAAATAAAAATAATTTGGTGACCTTTTTTAAATTCCCCGTGACGAGGCCCGACATTCTTTGTCAATGGGTACGAAACTGTGGCAATGTTGAATAAATAAACGTTTATGTGAAAATCATCTTTCTAAACACGATATGTATTCAAGTGGCGAGAGACAATTACTGACGAAAAATGCCGTTCCTATATTTTGTAAAGGTAAGTGTTTTTTATTTTGAATCTTATTTTTGGAATGTCCTTGCTAAAATTAAATTTAAATAAAGAATAAACTACGCAGGGTCCTAATAATCTTACAAAGTTACCTCACAGGAATTTGATGTTTTTTTGAATCTCTGAGTATTGGAACTTTCTTCTGTTTATTAGTATTGTTTTTAATATAAATTAGATGGGTCATGAACTTATGGCGCCTAATAAATACATGTGCTTGTAGGTAACGGCCGTATACTACCAATAGAATAAAGAAATAACGGGGATTCTGCCAAAAAGTTTATAATAATTTTTTTTTCTAATAGCCAAGCTTTCGAAATAACTCATTTCTTCTTTAGGGCTCTATAATAACCTAATTATCAGAAGATTTAGGACTTTTTTTACAATTAAAAAGTACTTACACTAATTAAAATGTAAAGACAATATTGAGGGAATTTTCAGAAAATATAAAATTGGATAGATTTTAACTACTAAAATTTTGACATCATTTGACAAGAAATAAACAACTTAAAACCAATTGTTTTTCTATTAAATAATGATGACAGAAATACGTTAAATATGTCAAATATATAATTTTAAATTTTCTGAAAATTCAGTCAAAATTGTCTTTTCATTTTAATTAGTGTAAGTACTTTTTAATTGTAAAAAAGTACTAAATGTTCTGATAATTATATTATTATAGAGGCATGAAGAAGAAATGAATTATTTTGTAAGCTTGGCTATTAGAAAATGAATGTACTATAGACTTTTGGGCCGAATCTCCGTTATTTCTTTACAATTCTATATATATATATATATATATATATATATATATATATATATATATATATATATATATAGATGATTAAAGGGGTTTGAAAAATTATAAAAATCAAAATAAATGGATATCGCGATATACATCCATCACCATTTTCAGACGCACTGTATGCACCATGGGCCTAAATTTAACTGATTTTAAAATATTGAGAAAAATTTTCATTTTATAATTTTGACAACCTGTATAATCCAAACGGTTTGACTTAGCGAAAGCCCGGAGCAGAACGGTTGGCACATTCCTATTTTATGTTTACTTCCCTGGTAAAAGGGAGATATTGAAATCGTGAAAAAATCACCCTCCGAGGTTTTTTCAGATCTTCAGGTTTCAAGGTCCCTAGATGCCGAAAAACATGTTTTACCTGTTCGCGGCATAGCTAAAAAAGTACTTGCCAGATTGACTTTATATTTTGATCTAAAATTAAGGGTTATCTGGGGATGACATGGTAAAATTTTGGTAAAATCCGATAATGGCTAAACAAAATGGTGGTCTACTGGAATATTATAAAAAATTACTTATCCAATTTATCTAAAATTGTGTACAGAAATCAAGTAATATGTAGGAATCAACTAGTAAAATTTTGGTAGGAATCCAAGATGGCGGAACAAAAAGGCGGTTTAATAAAATATTCTAAAATTCATCCTGAAAAACTACTTAATGAACGGATTTCAAATTGTGTTTCAAAACTAATAGTGGTATAGAGTAGAACTAGTAAAGCTGTTGTACTAATTCAAAATAGCGAAACACCATGGCGGCCAAATAAAATATTTATAATCCCGAAAAAATAACCGTTTCAGATTTTACATGTTTTCAGGTTTTAGCGTCCCTAGATTTTAAAAAATATTTTATCAATTTCCTCGGTCCGTCTATCGGTTTGCCTGTCTGTCTCTCAGTTCGCTGCAAAGCCTAAAAACTACTCATTAGATTGACTTCAAATTTTAGTCAACAATTGATGGTCACATGTGGGTGACCTGGTAATGTTTTGATAAAAGTCCGATATGCCGCAACCAGATGACGACCTAGTGTAACGTTAAAAAAAATTACTACTAAAAAACTAATTATCCAATTTCTAAAAATTTTGCCCAAAAATCATGGGAATGAACCCGGTAACATTTTGGTATAAATATAAGATAGAAAAACAAAATGACATTAATTTCAAATTTTATGCAAGCATTAAGCGTGACCTAGAGATAAACTGGTAAAGTGTGTTACGAATTCAAGATGGCGAAACAAAATAGCGGCCAAATAATCTTTACTTCCCTCGTAAAAGGAAAGTATTCTCCTCGTAAAAGGAAAGTATTCTCATCGTGAAAAAACACCCTACGAGATTTATTCAGATCTTTACGTTTCAGGGTCTTAAGATGCCGAAAAACATGTTTTCTTAATTCTGTCGGTCTGTCTATCGATCCGTATCGTCCCGGCATACCTATAAACTACTTACCCGATTGACTACAAATTATGGTAAAAAATTAAGGCACAGTTTAATTCTGTGATTAAGGGTCATATGGGAATGACCTGGTAATATTTTGGTAAAAATCCAAAACTACTTACCAAATTATTTTAAATTTTGCACAAAAATCAAGAATTATATAGAAATCAACTGGTAAAATTGTAGTACGAATTGAAAATAGCGGCTTAATGGAATATTTATAAATTCAGCCTGAAAGAAACTACTTAATGGACTGATTTCAAACTGTGTGCCATAACTAATTGGGGTATAATTCAAGATAGGGGAACAAAATAGCGGCCAAATAAAATCTTTATAATCGTGAAAAAAATCACCCTCTCAGGTTTTAAATATTTTCAGGTTTTAGCGTCCCTAGATGCCAAAAAATGTTTTTATTGCCATTGGTTCGTCTGTCTGGTTTAAGAGTCATATGGGGATGACCTAGAAATATTTTGGCAAAAATCGAATATGCCGGAACAAGATGGCGGCCTTAAGAAATTTTAAAAAAGTATTATTTAAAAAACTAGTTATCCAATTTCCCCAAATATTGCACAAAAAACAAGTGTTACATAGGAATAAACTGGTTATATATTGGTATGAATATAAGATAGTAAAACAAAATACCGGCCTAGTAAAATATTTAAAAAATCAACCTGAAAGAACTACTCATTAGAATAATTTCAAAATGTATGCATGCGTTAAATGTGATATAGAGATAAATTGGTAAAGTTGTGGTACGAATTCAAGAAAGCGGAACAAAATGGCGGCCAAATATTTCTTTTTAAATGAACGCCAAAAAAATCTTATTCAACTGAATGTGAGGATCAACTGGTACGAGTTCATCATGACGTAACAAAATGGCGGTATGTATCAATGTAAAGAATAAAAAATGCATAGTCATGAAAATAAAGATTCGGAAAAAACCACATAGAAATATAAGAATTTTGTCGAATACATAATTTGTTCAGTTTCCTTTCCTGACCGTGATGGTAAGTTTAATATTAGCTATTTCAATTCAGTGAAATAATTCAAAACAACAAAATAATGGTTTGCTATTTAAAAAAACGTGTTAGTGCTTTTTAATATTTGTTGTAAAATCTATATATTTAAAACACTGAGCTGAAGTTTTCAACACGTTCGTGAGAGAGTTGTACTGCACCGATTTATATGATTTTTTTTTTAAATGATCGTCTGGTAACCGAGACCTCTCACATCTATTTTTTGTATTGCATACAGGGTGTTTCAAAAAAATCGGGTCACGGTTTGATCACGATTCTGCTCAAATTGGTTGACGAAAAAAGATGCATTTTGGTTGGTGGTAGAATGTAGAGGTTGGATAACAAGGAATTTTTCAAAACTGGGCGGTGAAACTACCCCTTAAATATTACAATATTTTTTATTTAAAAACGGTTAATTTTTCAAAACAAAGCTTGATCGGGTATATTTCATTTTATTTTTTACATATTTTTTAAAAATGTATACAAGGTGGTCCAAAAAATCGGAAATAATTTATAAGCAAAAATCTCTCAAGCCCCTGTTGACAAAAATTGAACGAAAATGCAAAAACGTGGTTTCTAAAATAAAAAAAAAAATAAGGCGATCTAAGTACCTACCTATTTATATCCCTTTCGTTAGCGTCATACGCAAACGAAATCGGGGGACCTCGTTAGCATGTGTTTAATTCACGAAAATATTTTAAGGAAAAAATGCCTTTAGCAGGACGTTTCAATTTAAGTAATACCAGCAAAATGGCATTAACAAAAATATATACCGATATTTACAAATCTACATGTATAGCGCGCTAAAATTTAAAATTAAATAACTAAATATAACTTTTACGTTAGTATGTAAAAAAACACAGACAGGCCGATGGAATTGAGAAAAGATATTTTTCGTCATCTAGGGACCCTAAAACGTGAAGATCCGAAAAAATCTCGGAGAGTGATTTTTTCACAATTACAATACTTCCCTTTTACGAGGGGAATAAAAAGAACACCAGTTGCGTAAATTGTATGTCTTCAATATTTACGGATAGTACTTATTTAGTAGTTAAATATAAGTTTATTATTTTAACATTTTTCTCTAAATTTTCATTTTCTTTTTAATGCAAACGTTGCATTAAAAAGTATATGTTTTGTTTGAAAATTTTGAAATAAAGTCATTTTATTTCAACTTTGCTTTTACTTATCTATGACCTAAGCCATTGTAAAAAAAATAAAAATCTTCTATGAACAATATTTTTCTTTAATTTTTCATTAAAAAAAGAGAAAATCGCTCACATGGTGTACAGGGTATCTCAATTCTAGAAGGGAGAAGCTATACGAGATATGGATAAGTGTAAACTGTAAAAAAGTTGCCCAAATTTGAAATTAAGGATATTTATAGATATCCGGAAAAATAGAGATTTTTGAAAATCCTTTTAATTTTCTACCGAGTTTTATAAAAAGATATTTTTAAATAATGTGACATTTATTTGAAAATATTTTTTTAAAAAACTCGGTAGAAAATTAAAAGGATTTTCAAAAATCTCTATTTTTCCGGATATCTATAAATATCCTCAATTTCAAATTTGGGCAACTTTTTTACAGTTTACACTTTTCCACATCTCGCATAGCTTCTCCCTCCTAGAATTGGGATACCCTGTACACCATGTGAGCGATTTTTCCTTTTTTTAATGAAAAATTAAAGAAAAATATTGTTCAATTGTGCTCATCACAGCCATCTTTTTCCCTCTACTAAAATACGTTATTAAGTTTACGATGCGACGATTAATCTCCCAACGATCATCATAAACTTTGCTTTTTAAATAGTCAAACATTTTGTGTTCTTCTTAATAAACAGTAATTTTCTAAATCCAACAGCATATCACACCTAACATTTTTCCGATATTTCTGACTAAAAAATCACCATCAATGCTAGTTAATAATGATTGCCGAGGAACGGAAAGCCCGCGTCGGGTAAAAAATTCAATTACCTACGTCATCTTGAAGTGGGCAAAAATGTGGTAATGGAAATGTAAAATTTATTTGTCTCTACCTCTTTTATTAGAATCAGAAAAGAAGTACCTAATTCAAAAATATTTCACTTTTTTGTTCTAATCAGGAATTAAAAATCTATTCTCGTTGCCATTTATTTTCGTCGACAATATGACGTGATTAGATTTTTGACCCGATGTTTCGTTCCTCATCATAAATTAGCACAGATGAAGGATTTTATTAGTCAGAAATATTAGGACATCCTGTAACTTTATTAGTTCAGAATAATGTAAAAAATAAATTTTGTCTTAAAAAAAGATAAGTAAAAATAATTTGTAAATTAAAATTTCGATTTAAACGTAGACCTAAAACAATCTGCTTTATTTTGTATTAATAAAGTAGCACAAGGATTTTTTCCTATATTTACAGAGAAAATGTCTCAAGCAGAAATTTGGACGTTTGGCATAATTATTTAAATAATAGCAGCAAAATGGCGTTAACAAAAATATTTTCTTATTCGTGAGTTAGGAGAAGGCTCAAACAAAACACAATAATTAATTCCTGTGCGACGTTTCGTATCTTTATTGATACTTTTTCAAGCACTGTAGATAGAACACAGCGTAAAAATTGAAAAATAATAAATTAACATTAAAAATATACCTGAATTGTTAATGTCGTTGTGTCCGCACTTTGCCCATAATTCCTAGATGTGACATGAAAGAAAACATTTCACAACAAAAACACATACGCACGAGAAACAGTTCTCTAATCAAAACTTAATAAGGCTACGTGTGATCAATAAAGTACTGATTTGTGCGTGTTCCGTTAGAAGACAAAAATATATGCTAATATTTAAAAATCTGCATGTATAGCGCGCGTTAAAATTTATAATTAAATAACTAAATATAACTTTCATGTTGTAGTATGTAAAAAAATCGGTAAATTCATTTACCCGGAACTTCCCTCGTTATGAATTCTTACTTTTATTAGGAAAAGTGAAGTGTGATCCAAGATAGTTCAGTACGGGGTCACAGTATATATGTGTTACATATACTGTCTCTTCATTTTTGTTGGGCGCCATTTTGTTCCTATTGGATTCCTACCAATATGTTTACCATTTCCTTTCTATTTATGCCACATCTGACTTTTTGGGCATAATTTAAAATAAATTCAATAAGTATCCCATTTTCACATTTAATTTTTCTGCAAAATTTAAAATCAAATGTTCAAGAGTTTTTACGCTGATTTTTAAAAAAATTTATTTGGCGGTTTTTTTGTTTCGCCATCTTAAATTAAAACCCATATTATCATCTTTACCTACTTCGTTGGTCCGCAGATATCCCAGATATTAAGTTTCAGAATGGTTTTCATTAACGATCCCCTTGTTGTTATGTTAGAGTGGTGTATTATTTGGCGTTAGGATCCAGTAAAAAAAAACAAAGTTTCGCCAATTTATTGTTGCATTTTCAGGACACATATATTTTCTATCCTGCATGAAAGCTATATTAGCCTTTACCTACTTCATTGGTCCGCAGATATTTCCTAACCCAAAAAATACACCACTCTAACATAACTACAAGAAGATCGTTAACGAAAAACATTTAGAAATTTAATATCTGGGAAATATCTGCGAACCAACGGAGGGGTATCATGCAGGGTATAAAATTTATGAGTCCTGAGGATGCAAGAATAAAGTTGCGAAACGTCGACAATTTAAATAAAGACTTATTTACTGAGCTCTAACCCCAAATAATACACCACTCTAACATAAAAACAAGAGGATCGTTAACGAAGACCATTTAGATACTTAATATAGAAAATATCTGCGATCCAAGGTAGTAGGTAAAGACTGAAAATATGGGTTTCATGCAGGATATAGAATATAAGTGATCTGAGGATGCAACAATAAAGTTTCAAAACGTCGACATATTAAAAAAAGTCTTTTATTTTACTGGATCCTAACTTCAAATAATACACCACTGTAAAATAATAACATGAGAATCGTTACCCAAAACCATTTAACAACTTAATATCTGGGAAATATCTGCGAACAAACGGAATACATAAAGACTGATAATATGGGTTTCATACTGGATATAGAATCTATATATGTATCCTGAAGATGCAACAATACAGTTGCGAAACGTCGACTATTTAAAAATAGACTTTTGTTTTTTTTACTAGATCCTAACCCCAAATAATACACCACTCTAACATAAAAACAAGAGGATTGTTAACGATAACCATTTAGAAACTTAATATCTGGGAAATATATGCGGAACAACGGAGTAAAAGTTCTGATAATATGGGTTTCATGCCCGATATTAGATCTATATATGTGTCCTGAGGATGCAACAATTAAATTGCGAAACATTGACAATTTATAAAAAACTTTTTTTTTTTAACTGAATCTTAACCACAAATAATACACCACTCTAACAACAATTTTTTAACATTGTTCTGCCATATTGGATTTTTATCATAATATTATTAGGCCATCCTCATATGACCCTTAATGTTTATTAAAATTTGAACTCAATCGGGTAAGTAGTATTTAAGCTATGTCGCGAGCTGACACACAAATCGACAGACGGACCAGTGGAATTGATAAAACATGTTTTTTAACATCTAGAGACGCTAAAACGTGAAGATATGTATACCCTGAGACGGTGGTCTTCTCCATGATTACAAAAAATTTATTTGGCCGCAATTTTGTTTCGCCATCTTGAACTAGTAACACAATTTTACTAGTTGAGCCCTATACTACAATTAGTTATGGCACACAACTTGAAATCAATCCATTAAGTAGTTTTTTCTGGCTGCAGTTTTAAATAATTTATTATACCGCCATTTTGTTTCGCAATCTTGGATTCGTACCAAAATTTTATCAGTTGATTCCAACATAATACTTGATGTTTATACAAAATTTGAATTAAATTGAGCAAGCAGTTTTTTCAGAATCACTTTTTTAACATTTCACTAGGCAGCCATTTTGGATTTTTACCAAAATATTACCAAGTCATACCCATTTGACCCTTAATTTTTTACCAGAATTTGAAGCAAATCGGGTAAGTAGTCTTTAAGTTATGCCGCGAACTGACGGACAGAACGACAGAATTGATAAAACATATTTTTTGGCATCTAGCGACGCTAAAACGTAAAGATGTGTAAAACCTGAGAGGGCAGATTTTTTCAAACATTTTATTTGGCCGCCATTTTGTTCCGCCATCTTGAATTAATACCACTATTTTACTAGTTGATCCCTATACCACAATTAGTTATGGCACACAATTTGAAATCAAACCATTAAGTAGTTTTTTCAGGCTGAATTTTTAAATATTTTATTATGCAGGCATTTTGTTCCGCCATCTTGGATTTCTATCAAAATGTTACCACTTGTTTTCAACATAATACTTGATGATTTTTTGTGAAATTTGAAATAAATTGGATAAGTAGTTTTTTAATATTAATTACTTTAATACTTCACTAGGCCGCCATTTTGTTTCGCCATATTGGATTTACCAAAATGTTACCAGGTCATCCCCATATGACCCTTAATTTTTGACCAAAATTTGAAGTGAATCGAATAAGTAGTTTTTTAGCTACGCCGCGAATAGACAGACAGACCGATGGAATTGAGAAAACATGTTTTTCGTCATCTGGGGACCCTAAAACGTGAAGATCCGAAAAAATCTCGGAGAGTGATTTTTTCACGATTACAATACTTCCCTTTTACTAGGGCAGTAAAAAGAACACCAGTTGCGTAAATTGTATGTATTCAACATTTATGGATAGTACCTATTTAGTAGTTAAATGTAAGTTTATTTTCATATTTTGTCTAAATTTATCTTTTTAATGCAAACATTGCATATTTATTTACCTATTGTTTTGAGTATGTATTATTTTTAAATTACGTTCTGTTTGAAAATTTTGAATATAGCCATTGTAAAAAAAAATTAAAATCTTTTATGAACAATATTTTTCTTTAATTTCTAATTTAAAAAAACGTATGGAAAATCGCTCACATGGTGTACAGGGTATTCCAATTTCTAGGGTGACCATTGGGAGAAGCTATACGAGATATAGAAAAGTTTAAATTGCCGAAAAGTTGCCGGGTTTCTTCTCAATCAAATGCCGTTTTGAAATTGAGGATATTTTGAAGAAATATTTGAAAATCGTTTTAATTTATTACCAAGTTTTTTTAAAAAGATATTTTCAGATAAATGTCACATCATCACAGCCACCATATTCCCTCTACCAAAATATGTTATTTAATTTTACGATTTTAAGTTTAGGATTCGACGATTCATCCCCGAACGTTCATCATAAACTTCGCTTTTTAACTAGTCAAAAATTTTATGTTCTTCTTAATAAACAGTAACTTTAATTCTAAATCCAACAGCGTATCACACTGCACATCATCAATGCTAGTTAATAATAATTTCCGAGGAACGGAAAGCCCGCGTCGAGTCAAAAATTAATTTATCTACGTTAACTTGAAGCCAAAAATGTGGTAATGGAAATGTAAAATTTATTTCTCTCTACCTCTTTTATTAGAATCAAAAAAGAAGTACCTAATTCAAAAATATTTCACTTTTTTGTTCTACTCCGGAAGTTATTTAAAAATTCATTCTCATTGCCATTTTTTTTCTCGACAATATGATGTGATTAGATTCTTGACCTGATGTTTCGGTCCTCATCATAAATTAGCACTGATGACGGGTTTTATTTGTCAGAAACATTGGAAAAACGCTCGATTTTGGGACACCCTGTACATTTACTAGTTCAGAATAATGTAAACAGTAAATTTTGTCTTAAAAAAAGGTCAGTAACAATAATTTGTAAATTAAAATTTAGATTTAATCGTATATCTAAAATAATCTCTTTTATTTTGTAATCATAAAATAACATCAAGTTTTTTTCTTATTGTCAAGACCTATAATTGCTACGGCGCTGTTAACGGCTAAAGCGATAGAAATTTTGTTGGTTAAATAATAACGTTGGATGATCAATAAACCATAATATTGGGCGACACCGTCTTCCACGAATCTCATCGTTTCCCTATCAATGCCGCAGCCGACGGTCATCACAGCGAGAACCGAACGATTGCGAATGTGTGTTTTATGCGTTTGCCATACAGCAGCGGCTCCACCGTACAGCGGCTGGAACGTAAGTGGAATGAAATCAGCACTTCCAGGAATTCGCCCATAAGGTTGCGCATCTTCCTTTTTCCTTCAATCAACGCTATTACTAAATGGTTAATATTTTCAAGACAATTTTCGTTTTATCTTGTTGTTGTTGTTTATTCAGCTTACTTCAAGCAGAGAGGTGGTCTCAATTCCACCCTATATTATATATTTTTTTTATGAATATACATCGGATTACTCATTTTATTTTCTTATATACATAGTACGTCGTTTCTAATAGACAGGTATAGTTTATCTAAAGTAAATTGAGACAACATAAAAACTAAATATCCGAAAACGCCGGCGATTTCTTTGTGAGGCATGGCCGGTGTGATAGAAATTTAAACTTACTTTTGTAAACCGATTAATTGAATAAAAATAAATTTATTTGGTATAGGTGTTGTAGTAACTTAATGGGTCCGCAACGTTTCGGTTTTATTGACCTTTAGCTTCATTATTTGGTACATTTTTGACCGGTATATAGAAGTTAAGTTGGGATATTTTGAAATTCCCTCTAGACCATAAAACAGGTGAATGTGTTTATATTTACTGCTTGGTACTCGACTCTCAAAATAAAAAAAAATGCCAGGGATGTTTATAGATGCACAATCGTGCATATTTTGCACAATGTGCATGTAGCACAATATGTACCTCAATGGAAAAATATGCACAATTAGAATTATTTTTAAAATATCAAAAATTAAAAAATCTCAATTAGGTAGAAAGCAAAACTGAAGACCTTCTCTTTCTTTTTTTTGAAAACTTTCATAGTCTCAAATCCTCCCGCATCCCAGAAGCAATGTCTATATTGGCCACTGCAGTCACTCATACAACGTCTCAACCTACTAAATCATCTGTCCTCAGTCTAAAAATGTATAAACTTTATAGGCATTATTAGGTATATAAAAATTAATGTTTAGAAAGGGTAAACTACATATTACTAAATGATTGATATTTTCAAGAAAGTTTTCATTTTATTTTAGATTATTTATTCAGCTTACTTCTAACAGAGAGGTGGCCTCAATTCGACACTATATTATATGTTTTTTTATGAATATACATCGATTACTCGAGAATGCTTTGAAAAATTTGGATAATTTTTCAGGATATAGAAGTTAATCAATTATGATTTGATCAACAGTTAATTTGACCGCCACTTTGTTCCTCCATTTTAGATTTTTACCAAAATGTGTTCATTTTATCCCCTTATGATCCATGATTTTTAGAAATTTTAGAATACTAAAATGATTAAAAAAGGCTATATTTGAAATGAAAAGAATTCTGTTAACTTTAGATGACATTCAAAAGTTTAGTACCATTTATTGCTATTTATTAAAATTACTTGCCTTGTTTAATTGAACGCCTTGGTGGCCGTTTATCTTGGGTACATAACAAAAAGTATAGAAGATGGAGAAAAAGGTCGAATATTAAGGTTAATTAGGATAATTCGATATTTCATTTTATTTTCATATATACAAGATACCTCTTTTTGTAATAGACAGGTATCAACTTTATTATTTTAAGTAGGACACCCTGTATATTTATACGGATTCAAATAGCACTATATATGATTCTTTTAAATTATATATATATATATATATATATATATATATATATATATATAACTAATGGGTCCTCAACGTCTCGGTTTTATTGACATTTGCCTTCATTATTTGTGCATTTTAGACCGGTATATAGAAGTTATTTTTGGGATTTTTTGAAATTCTATCTGGCCATAAAAAAGGTAAATGGATGTTTATATTTACCGCTTGGTACTCAACTCTTAAATTAAAAAGAATGCCAGGGATCTTTACAGATGCACAATCGTGCATATTTTGCACAATTTACACTCAATATGCACAATATGGACCACAATGGAAAAATATGTACAGGGTGTTCCAGCGAGGACTGAACAGGGACCTATTTTCGACCTTCCTTGTATTTTGGAAAAATTCAAAATAGCCAATCGATGTATTTTTTCTTGTAGAATCCAAAAATATCATCGAAAAAATATTTGAACCAGAAACAAAAGAGTTACGCTATGCATCAGGTGTTTTTTAAATGGAATGTATCGTTTTTTATACGATTTTTGGAAAGAGTGATTTTTTTTATGTCCGTTCTGATTAAAAGATTTGATTTTGCGATAGCTGTTTATATTACATTTTAATGTTTTACAAACTAAAATTTTAGCTTCACCTGTTTAAAATATACGATAGGTTGGTATAGGTGATCAAGGTAAAATGACGTTTGAATGCTTTGTCAATAAAAATTGACATTATTTTAATTAAGTCTTCACCTAAAAAATATATATTTGACTCTGATCGAAATGAAATACTCTTTGGACGAGAGACTACAGATTGTTATGCTATTTTACAAGTGCCAAGAAAATGCAAGAGAAGCAAGACGAAGATTTATTGCAAATTTTCATAGAAATATATCCATCAATACAATTCTAAGGATAAAAAACCTATTTGAGGAAAATAAAACTTTACATGATAGAAAAAGAAATATACAAAGAAGAAGAAATCGAGAAATTATTATTATATTATTAAAGTTAATCCAACCAAATCTATTTCGGATGCAGTTCGGGAAGTTCAGTACGGTGGCGGTGTAAGGCGCAGAAGAGTTACCCGAGGGACTGTTCACAGGACTCTGAAAATTCATAAATTTAGGCCTTTTCGTATCCTTCCACTTCAGCACCTAACACCGGCACAAAAAGAACTTCGCTTCCAATCTGTTTCTCAAATGGTAATTCGGCAAGAAAACGAAGACCCTGATTTATTCAAAAATATTGTGTGGACCGACGAAGCTACTTTCACAACATCGGGAGTATTCAACAGACATAATAGTCACCACTGGGCCGTTGAAAATCCAAAAAAGTTCCAGACTATTATATTTCAAGGGAGGAATTCTATTCATGTTTGGTGTGGGATAAAAAACAATAAAATTTTGGGACCAATATTTTTTAACGGGACTTTAAATGGGCACAGATATTATGAGTTTTTAGAAAACGAAATTGAAAACTTTTTGGAAGACTTACCATTGGCAGAATATCAGAATTTAATTTGGCAACATGATGGGGCGCCTCCTCATGCCGTTCATGATATGGTTCAATTTTTAAATCGGCGCCATAACGAATGGATAGGGCGAAATGGAACATATGCTTGGCCGCCCAATAGCCCCGACCTCTCAGTTTTGGATAAATTTCTTTGGGGCCATTTGAAGAACGTCGTATACAGAAAACGAAACGAAAATATTCAAGAGATCATGGGAAAAATTGTCGATGAAATAAACCGCCTTAATCAGGAAAATCATATTGTAACAGCAAGTTTAGAAAGGCTACAAAGGGATTATCGATGTTGTTTCGAGAAAAACGGCGGTCACATTGAAAACTTATGTTATTAGTAGTTTTATTTTATTATTTAATAATTATTTTTTATTGAATTTCTTTTTCTATCATGTAAAGTTTTATTTTCCTTAAATAGGTTTTTTATCCTTAGAATTGTATTGATGGATATATTTCTATGAAAATTTGCAATAAATCTTCTTCTTGCTTCTCTTGCATTTTCTTGGCACTTGTAAAATAGCACAACAATCTGTAGTCTCTCGTTCAAAGAGTATTTCATTTCGATCAGAGTCAAATATATATTTTTTAGGTGAAGACTTCGACAATAATTAAAATAATGTCAATTTTTATTGACAAAGCATTCAAACATCATTTTACCTTGATCACCTATACCAACCTATCGTATATTTTAAACAGGTGAAGCTAAAATTTTAGTTTGTATAACATTAAAATGTAATATAAACAGCTATCGCAAAATCAAATCTTTTAATCAGAACGGACATAAAAAAATCACTCTTTCCAAAAATCGTATAAAAAACGATACATTCCATTTAAAAAACACCTGAAGCATAGCGTAACTCTTTTGTTTCTGGTTCAAATATTTTTTCGATGACATTTTTGGATTCTACAAGAAAAAATACATCGATTGGCTATTTTGAATTTTTCCAAAATACAAGGAAGGTCGAAAATAGGTCCCTGTTCAGTCCTCGCTGGAACACCCTGTACAATCGAAATAATTTTTGAAATATTAAAAATTAAAAAATCTCCAAATTCTGTAAATTATATTGCGTCATAATGCCAAACAAGTCCATAAACGCTCACTTATTAAAAATACTTATTCGTTTGCCTTTGGCAACCTGTCTTCAGGCGACGTCAATTATATTTGACAGAAAGCTGTATTTCTGTCAAATATAATGAAGTAACATGCGAGTTGCATTGAACTGAATATGCAGAATTTTGATGCTGCCTAATGCATAGTCGAAAATGACCCAGTTTTGCCAAATTCACGTATATTTATTTTTCTTGACATTTTCAAATACAACCCCTTATATATTATGTTAGATCAATATAGAGAATTAAACGCCGAGTTTAAGGATATACTAAAATATGGGTCTGTGAGGCACCCTTTCAGACAATTGACTTCGGTAAATACTTTTTTTAAGTCCAAACTGAATTTCCACACATTGTTAGCGAAATATCATTATTTATATTAGCGAACAAATTAAACATAACATTTACTCGAAGTGATGTGCAGTTGATGGTTGGTGTTTGTATACTAGATTGTGTTTGTGGATACCAAGAAAGAAGGGTCTGATTGGAGCTGCTCGGAGGTAGGGCGTATTTAAAGTTTTCCCCAAAATATTCTCTATAATCTGCATTCAAAAGTTGGTTATTCCTTGACTTCTGTAGTGTGGCGCACCATCCTGCTTCCTATCTAAAAGTAACGCTGGGAATTTAAATTTTGGACCTATAAATGCCGCACGAAACATCAGTCTGATCAGTCCAAGTAATATTAGCAAACATATTCTCTAAGAAATGTCTCTCCACAAGAATATTGCAAAAATCTAATCTGGAATTGTTATAAAGTTATTCCAATGTTTGTTCTGGACAATATTTATAGTGCTGTTATTTGTTTGTTCGAAAGGAAGTTTGCAGCGTTGTTTTTCTGCTTACAAATCCAAAAGTGCACGCCTGGTTGAACTTTCAGAAATCAAAATATTGAGTTCAATTAAAACTTACGACGTGTCTTTTTCTCTTTCTGCAAATTTCCATTTATTCTAAATTTTGGTAAATCCTATCAAAGGTATTTTTTCTGGGAATTGCCATGGAATGGCATTTTAGATATAAAAACTCAACCATATCGACTTTTTCTTTATAGTAAATATTGTTAAACAAGCGGATAAATTCAATAAAAAAAAAGAAAAAACGTGATAATATGTATCAAAATATTTGTATAACTATGACAGTAGATCTAACATAATGTACTGTGAGTTGCATTGGAAAATGTTAAGAAAAATAACTAAACTAGTCAGCAAACAAAAACTTAATTTGTCAAAAAGTGATAAATGTCAATAAATAAAGTCATGAATCCGTATAAATATACAGGGTGTCTCATTTAAATTAAGAAAGATCGTACCGGCCCACGAAAAACGATGTACCCTGCATTATATGAAAATAAAATAAATTAAACACTCGAATTGACCAAATTAACTTTTGTATTCAACTTTCCGCTCCATCTCGTATATGTTTGGATAGAGATAACGTAGTGTCCATATTATTAAAGCTTATTTTACCATATATTTTGTTCTTAGCGTTTCTTTTAGTTTGAAAAAAGTTTTCATAATTTTTTTTGCCGGTCAATAAGTTAGTACTGATACCCTTTTAAATATTTAATACTCTAACTCTCATATGTTTTAGTCCCATACGTCCATTTTAAACGTCCAACAAAAATATGTTAAAATGAAAATATGCTGGCTTTTTTAACTTAAGCATTTTCTCCAGATGATGTAAAAAATAAATGACAAAACACATAGGATACCGTAATTAAATTAATTATTAATTGGACCTATAGACCGCAGATATATAATCCCTTTTATTATGGCCACTGCGAACGTAGGGCAGTCTTGTTGTGGTAACAGCAATATTATGTGTCAACCTTTACCTACGACTTAGAAAATATAAATAAGCAGGTTCTCTGATCAAAAATAATACCGACTTCTACAGTCGTTTATTGAATGGTTCAATTTCTACAGTTCATCTAGTCATAATAAAATTACACTCACGCATGTATATCTCTTAAAAAGTGTAAGCCTGGCTTTGTAGACAAGAATGAAGGAAATTATGATTTTGGCAATAGTTGATCAGAAGCCGACCCAATTTGTGGAAGTTGGATTGAACCAGAGAAAGTCCGCTATTTAAGTAAGAAAAATCCATGAAATGTTTTTCAAGGGTTCTCCCCTTGAACGAATGCTTTTGTAAAACTGTAATGGAAATGAAGAATAAAATAAAATGTTGAGTCATCATAACCCTACTATTGTCCCTTATTGGCTCGGATATTGGTCCAGGGAAAATTTACATAGGTATTTTAAGTTTTGAACTTAGTTTTTCTAAAAACTAATTGTTGAAACAAGATGACTGCCTCCTTCATAATAGTGTGCTGGTTCAGGGATGTGTAAATAACAGTTTCTAGTGATTTTATGACTGGGACGGAAACTATCTTGTGACCAGCTCGGTCATTTGATCTGCCAGCAAAAATCTTTTAATGGTGACACGAAATATTTCCAATTTATGGTTTTGAGGAGAATCGAGCTTTTAATCTGAAAGAATTAAGATCTAAAATCAAAATTTCTTTGAGAAATATAATCGCGAATATGCTAAATAAAAGAATAAGGTAGGTTCGGGTAAATGGGCCCATGAGGATGCTGGGCCATAGTCCACCATTTTCTCTGTTCTTGCGAGAAAAAAGTTTTGTTGACATTGCTGGCAAACCTGAATACATCAACTTGTCAAAACAACGGTCATATTTAAACTTACTTACTTTCATTTTAGATTTTTTTTCGATTGCATTGGTGAAATATGTTTTTTTCAAAACTTGCTGGTAAATATTTTATTTAATTGTTTTTGTTCTTTCTGTGCTTTAATAGCTCGAAGTTATGTTACAGCAGAATAACTAAGTTTTTATTTTATAAATTTGTTAAACAAAAATGGCTGGCGGGGTATGGCCCAATTACGCCGTGCCATGTTAAAGATTTACAGTTCGTTTTGTGCGAATGTGAAAAATGTGAAGCATTATTTTGAATGAATATTTATCTTTTGCAGGTAAAGCCAAAAAAGGGGCCAAGAACCACAAATAAGGGGGCGGACCTAACCCAGGCAGTTGATGATGTCAAAAATGGTAATCATTCCGTATGAAGGACTGCACGATTTTATAATATTCCGAGGACTACGCTTCGTTACTATGTTAATGGAACCAGAGGTAAAGGAAGAATTTCCCAAGACGGTGTTATAGGTGGTGTTAAAGAACAACTGATGCTTGAATGAGAAGATTAATCGGCCAATTTTCTTCGTATCTTAAGAACACTAGGATTTAACTTATTCAGGGACAAAGTAATTTATCGATTAAAAGGCCTGAAGGAGTGGAGTTCGTCCAGATGTCAGCTGTGAATCTTAATTTCGATGTTTCAATTTGCTTGAGAAAGTCATCAAGGAAAATAATCTGGAAGAAAAAACCCAAGTGTTTTTATAATTGTGATAAAACAGCCTTTTCAAAAGATCTAAGTACAACAAAAATTGTAGGCGCTAAAGGAGAAGCCCGTACTAGAACTATTAGAAACTTTTACCAATTTTATGTATATTCAAAGGCAAAAACATATTGGTAGAACGAAGAATTTAATCGTGTCGCATATGCTGCCACAAAACGGGAATGGATGGATGTGAAGTTTTTTGTATGTGGGTTTAATCCAAATATATCTTCTGAAAGACCGACTGTCCTATTTGATGAGCCTGTAAGTTATATAACTATGAAATTTATTGAAGCAGCAATAGCGAATAACCTAATTCTAGTAAAATTAGCGCCGCACCAAACGCATGTACTTCAGTCACCATGGCTAAGTGAGCACCCCCTCAGAAAAATCTCTCACCATAAGTTTGTTACGTTTAAGTTGTGTCTTTGTTTGTCACTATAAAAAAGCAGTAGAATATGCAGTGAAGTGTAAAAAAAAATTAAAAACCATTTAGTGGACAAAAGTTGTTTTAAAAATAAAATTGCAGAATAACCTTTAAAATTAATAGTAGGAGACTAATCATGGTTGAGTGTTATTCAGAACTATTCGTGGACATTCAAGGTTATAAAGGTTTTTAAGTCACCATTTAAAAGAACCATGTTATCTGCCAAGGATCAAGAAATAGTTGATTGGTCTGAAGAATATCATAGGTTGGAATGGGACGTTGGATATATGGAATTAAATGAAATAGAAGAAATCCTCAAGAATATTGTCAAGATATATATATAACAAAATATAATTAATTTTTGTTTAAACACATAATAAAGAATATTATTATCATACATAATTTTTTTTTAGCCCCACACACTTCCATATTTGATATGCTCCTTAGTACGTTTTATTACCAATTAAATGCGGACGCAAAAAAAAACAAAATAAAATTTAAGAATATATATTATACATCGAATTAATATTACTAAAAAATATATTTAAAATTACCTTTTGCACTTTGTATTGTATTATAATGGTCATTTACATTTAACACTATAAATTATAATAGTCTTCTGCTCCTAAAACTAAAAATTATATTTATAATTGAACGGTCTTTTGCACAATCTTTTGGGTTGTTTTCTCTTGGCACACATTGGGATTGACACTAACGGCACAATATCAATTTGAATAGGTCCATTGCTTACCTTTATACCAAATAAAAGTTCTAAATCTTGCAGAAGTCTTAGCACGACCTCATCCACACTTTCTGACCATTCTGAGGAAGCTGATGCTGGGGGTGATGTTTCTGTTTGTGTAAGCTCTGGTGACATCAACTACTGTTGTCGATGTGGAGTCATGGATACTGCGGATGAAGTTGTTTCTAGTACCTCTGGTAAACACCACTTTTTGGGGGACATTGGTATTTCGGCAGATGTTCCTAGTTCCTCCTGTGAACACCACATTTTGGGTGATATTGGTACTTCTACTGAAGTTGTTAGCTCGTCGGGTACACACCACATTTTTGGGGACATTGGCACTTCAACTGAAGTTGTTAGTTCGTCCGGTACACACCACATTTCGGGAGACATTGATATTATGGCAGAAGCTGTTCCTGGTTCCTCCGGTAACCACCACATTTTGGGGGATATTGGTACTTCTACTGAAGTTGTTGGTTTCTCCGATATACACCACATTTTTTCAGATATTGGTACTTCAACTGAAGTTGTTAGTTCATTTGGCACACACGACATTATGATAGAAAACAATCTAGACTGAATCAAATGACAAAGACTGAATATTGCAGTAGAATCACGAAAATATAAAGCACAAAAGAGACACTCCCAAAACGTACAAGTACCACCCTGTCACTTACCAACCAAGAACCACTCCCAAAATTGAAAAAAAAACGAGTTGCATAAAAAAAAATCGATTTGCAAAAAAAATAATATAAAAATCTATATTTTATAATAAAAAAAACAAGTCAAAACATAGTTGGAAACATAAAAAACTTCATCTTCAAAACCACTATACCAAGACTCTTAAGCCTTGTAAGTTAAAAGTACAATATCTTTAAAAATTATTATTTCACTTAAAACGCATCCCTGTAAATCGCATACAAGTTTGTAAACATACATACCTACCCAATGCCTAATATGACGAATAGGGCCCGCCTATAATAAATATTATTAATGATTTTACTTAACTTAACTGAAATGCAAATTCAAACTAAGCGACCCTCTAGTAGCACTTTTAGTCATAAATACGTCATAGTTTTCACAAGTATTTTCAGTGAAGTAACCGGAACTTGGTGTCGCCACGTTCTATTTAAGCTGAGAGTACCTAGTCATTACCAAAATGGGGAACAATTTTAGGGTAACTATTTCGGGAACGACATGTAACTGTGACTTCGACTATTACGTAGATAGTCCGGAACTGTGTAGTTCCATTTAAGTAGCCGAACAGTAATAACTCACCCTATTCATCACATGTATGGTTCGTTTTAATACAAACAAAACAGTTATGGCGATTACAAACACTCAAATTGGGAATATGGTATAGAGCGTATAGAATACATTATTGGCATTTATGGTAGGATACATGCGTTTCACTTAATTTTGCTATGCTAAGGGCCTAAAATTAAAACGCAGGCAATTTCTCTGGTGAATATGCTGATGATAGTCGTAAAAAAATTACGCAAGTTTAAAATTCGTTAACTTTCAATATATTTTGGTCAAATACATCGGCCAATTGAAATCTCAAAAATGTAATTTTGGCCTTTGGTTTAAATAGTAACTATCATTAAATATCTTATTATAAAGACTGATTATTTTTTTAACGTAATGTTTAATTTTTATACATTTTTAATCTTTATACTCACAAAAACAAACATCTAAATATTTATAGGGGAGATGAAAATAAACAATGGCGTTCTATTGGACTTTTACTTTTAGGTTGGATGCATTTCTTTATTGAGAAAATTACTTAACATCAAGAGTCTACGACTGCTCCTATACGCTTTTATAGTTTTGGATTCTTTAAATACGCAACTGTCATTTATACACAATTACACTGAAGTCTTGAATACTAAAGTGGTACGAATAAAGTTTTCACAAAGTTCCCGTTAATCCTGTACTTTATAATACTACCAAGCGGTTACGATTTTGGAACATTCCGCGGGTTCTTTAAAATTGAATGCGTTGTGTCGTAGCAGGCGGAGAGTTGCGGTACCTGAGTCACTACTATAATTCTGCCATCTATCATAACCATAACCCTTTGTTTCGTTTCTGTTTTTTGTTTCCTTAAAATACCGCTTTAGGTTGTTTTGTTCAGGTATGACATAACCAAGCTGTGATATTTTTAATTTTTTATAAATGAGTGACGAAAGCTACTTTTTTTTCTTTTGATGTGCGAAGCCAATATGAACCATTTTAACTTGTTCCTCGTAGAAGATAACACAACACATACACAACTAATTAATAGCTGTAGACCGAATTACAATGACTTTATAAGGTCAGTGGCGACAATAGAAGCCCACCCGCCAAATTGGTGCAAAATTTCTAAAGGTTTAAATGGGAGCACCCATATTATCGTTAGTTTTTCGCAAAATATGACTAAATTATTCTGTTTTTATTTTGACAACCTCTGTGGGCGTCAATCGTAAATGTAGGGTTAAGTTAATGTTTTACTTTAATAATCTATTCGAACAATTTAGTACAAACTTAATTTTTTAATTAATGAGAGTTGTCTGCCAAGTGAATTTAGTAATGTAATATGTGCTGAAGAAGGCCTACAAAATAAAGTTTCTTTTATGCTAATTTTAGAGAGCTTCAAATTGAAATGCTGAATGAAGTACAACATACACTAAGCATGGAACAATATTGTCTTTTACAGCAAAATAAAATCAAAATATAATAATCTGCAATATTTTAAAAGTTTTCTTGGAGTAAACTTAAACTTAAGACATTTATGGTCATAGTCATTTACACATATATCACAAACACTTTATAATTAGAAGCAAAAAACAGGTGAACCAGGCTTAAATACATTTCTCCATATGACCAATGGCTGAGAACCTCTTGTTTAAATGGATATTCATTTTAATAATCACAAAAACTAATAAAATGAGACACTAAAACAACAAACCTCATAAGAAACCCACGTAGGCGAAAAGTAAAAAAAACGATTTTAGCAGCAATATGGCCGAACCAATCAAAATTGGTATTGTTGACACTGTCCTTATAAAATCACCGACCGAATCTCATACCAGCGCCACTATCTTCGGAACCTAAAGTACAAGAGGTAAAACTTTACTTGTTGTAAATAATTACTGTAATTCTTACTTCTAAGTTGCAACAGAAGAATAACGACTGGTAATAGCCAGTTTAAAGTAGCAGTAGGCGATAACTTTTTCTACTCTGCAACGACTCGTTTTACTTTATAATAACCGTTATAGGAGTACATTTGAACGTAATGGAGTCTCTGCAAAGTTCAAGAAGGTACTGATACTTAAAAGTTGTAATTTAGTAATCAGATTAGAAACAGTAATTTTGAATAGTTACTATTATGTCACGGAAAAGAAATGACGACCTTGGAGTCAATTCCTCAAGTAGTTGTTTGGCAGTAGTTATTATATAATAACTTTATATGGAAAAATACTATAACGTATTATTTGCAGTAACAAATACATATGTAATACTTAAAACGCGTAACCCAAAATGTTTGTTGATATATAGTAGGATTATTAGTAATAAATACGTAAAAAACTCTTAAAGAATAGTAGTAGAAACAGTTGTAGCTACTTTAGTGCTAGCTGGACATTGTTGCATGCAATCTTTCGAAATCATTCAAGCAAATTGCAATCGAGTAGCAGTTGAATCGGAACCCATTTTCGTCAACATCAGCCACTGTTAATGAGGATGAACATTCTAATAGCTCATTAAAAACTCGTAAAATCGAAAATTTCGAAACTATCAGACCTCAAACTAACACCATTACAGTAATACAATCTTAAGCAATGAAAGGCAAATTCATCAATTGTTAAAATGGAGCGAAAAAGACTATCTACAGGAGTTGAAATTCTTGCACCAAATGAAGCAATAGAAAAGAGAAGAAAGTAGATCGGGGCAAGGCAGAAAAGAAGTTACAGTTGCTGTTAAATAACAAGAAGCTGCAAAAAAAGCGGTATCCAAAACTAAAGAGGATGCCCAGAAATGTCATCCAAAAAAGGAGCAGAGACTTGATTCAGGGCTTGAAGAAGACGAAAATTCTGATAGCAGCAGCAGCAGCTCATAGTGTTCCTGATTGATTGATCATCCCATCAGAGTAATAAAATATGAATTTGTCTTGTTAGACCTCCTGGGCAGGTTATGGATATACAAAACAAAAGTGTGCAATTAAAGTACATGCAAAGTGCTGGAGAACTCAATTTGAAATGGCCGCAGATAGATAAAATTTTGTGGTACGAAGAACACGAAATATTGAATATAATACAGTCGCTTAAAATGTAAATAAATAAATAAATAAATGCTTTATTGTCAAAAAAATTTTACAATTTTGTGGACAAAGCTGTTGTAAAAAAAAATAGTTTACAAACATCAAAATTAGCAAACAAAACAAAACAAAAACACATCATAAATATTATAGAAAAATAATATTTAAATCAAGAATTTAGAATATTAATATAATAGAATCCTAAAAGAAGTACATTAGAAATGTACTTTGTCAGTCGTAATGATTAATAAAATATATTTATAGCGTGAGCCCGCAAAGGGATTTTATATCAAAAAATGTAATTAAATAATTATTTATTTTGTTAAACTTACTATTTTTTTTTCAATAAAACGGCTTTTACTGTCTCTATATTGTTATTTAAAAATCTATGTCAATCAATCAATCTAATCAAATGTAACTACTTCGGTTGCAAGGGTTATTGTGACAAGAAAATCTTTTTTCTTTTTTAAATAAAATAAATTTTTTTCTGGATGTACTACTAAGCAATAAAAGGGCCCAGATGCCGTATTAAATTTACTAAAGCTTCATATGGAGAACACAGTGGGTGGTCCAATTCACCCGCATTCCGTGGTGTAACTAGACCCAACTAATAAAAATAGTAAAAACAAAAATTTGCATTAGTCAGTGTCTCAGATTTACTCATTATATTTACAAGGTAAAGTTATTATCTGAATTTAAAAATTAAAACCATTATGTCTGTAAGCAAAAATGCAACAACCTTGCATGAAGGGTTGTATAAGTTTGGCCCAGTTACCTGAACCTACTTTAGATTTGAATCACTATTTCGATGGATTATTTGAACCTTTGAGGTAGCTTTTAAACATAGTTTATATCTATACACTAAGTTTAGTACAATTTTTTTAATGTTTCCATTGCTAATTCACAATAATTAAACTTTTTCGATTATTAAGAGACGCTTTTTACTTTTCTTTTATTTAGAGGAGTTTTTATAAAGATTCTAACATTTTTTTGGTTAAGGGACCCACAAATGTTTCCCTTTTTGCGTGTTCTTTTGGCTGATTATCGTAAATTAGACATTTTTAAACATAACTCACCTTGTGCTATCAGTTGTTTCGTCCAGAACAATAGCAATGAACGGCGCCTCGCCAATCTCCTGCTTAATTCTTTTTAGAATAATAAATAAGTTAAATAATAATAAGCAGTCATCATATTTAACCATTAAACTAAGTAAATCTTGAAAATTTCCTCTATTTGAAGAAACCCTTGTTTCGTTATGACCTCTAAATCCCAATTCGTGCTGTCCGAGAAAACAAACAACATCGATAAGTCTTCTTAATATTTGCCTATTTTTATCGACTTGTTCATTGTGTTGGCGGTGACTAATTTCCAACTGTTTATTAAGGGCGTGTTCAATTCTGGTTGTGCCGAAGACTTTTTCTTTTATGACGGCCTGCAAATGCGCTTTGGACATAATGTGTCTTTTTACAGCTTTATGGAAACTGTTTAAATCTGAAAAACCAGTTTTTTTCCAGAGAACTTTTTCATTTTCAAAAAGTAAACATGGCCAACAAAACAATTTACTTATATTTTCACACCCTGCTAGCCATTTAAATTGTTCGTATTGTTTTTCCGGATAAAAATGTCTAATGAAATCCCTTTATTATTAAGACACACACCACACATTCACACACACTCTTCTTACTAAATTCTCCAACATTTTCAACGTTATTACCGACAAGCGAAGTTCACGGTATTTGCATATCGACGTCCGTATTATTGTCTTCCATATGGCACCATGCACGACGCGACCTACGTATCACACAACACACAGATAGCCGTTCAAACAAAGAACCTACTCCAACGATAGCTTCCGCCCCCACTTAAAGCACGCGACTGAAATGCAAAAATTGCAAACAGCCTGTGGAAAGTTCAATAACCTCTGGCTCGTCTTACAGGAAATCAAGCATACAGGACTTGGCTGCAGAGAAACTAGCGGCCCGCATAGGTTCTATTCCATTTTCTATTGTCGCTCGGTCGGAGTCAAGACCGCATTTATTATGTGCTTGATAATTAAGATAATACTTTAGCATTTTTAACATAAACTAAATTAATGGTTTCCTATTTCAAAAATTACATTTTAGAAGATGTTTTGTATTTTTTTTTAGGGAAGCATTGCTTCTCTTGCTTCCACGCCCCTGGTTGCCTATATTCGTAACAGCTTGGCGCATTCTGTATATATAGTAATATGTGTTAGTTAAAATCAGAATTTTATACAATTATTTTTAGATCCCTTAACAATTCTAATTTTCAATGAATATCATATATAATTTAAGATTTAACTATTTTCTTCAAATATCTATTTATTTGACTCATTTAATATGATAATAAGTAAGGGTGTATTTTATGACCTCATTAAATATTGGTCGAGTATATATTTTATTTTATTATGGAATCAGGCTGCATAATAAAATCCCAGCTAATACCACACTAATCCTAAAACTCCCACAATACAAGCAATCTGTATACATATTTCGGAATTTGTCAGACTCGAACTCGATTATCGTAAACCTGTATTAAGCTTTATGTTACGAAAACCGCGACCATAACTCACTTAGTCCAGACTTTGGAAATTCTGGAAATTGATGGTCATTCGTGTGCCCAGCAACCGCTCTGTGTGTATAATATTCCCAAATACCACCAACACCCGGTATAAATAAGAAGAATAAAGTCTAAAAGGGAAAGGACATTACAAGTTTTAATTTTTAGCTATAATAATATATTTGAACTCGTTCATGACACTTAATTAGCACGGAAATGGGAATTATTAACATAATAAATTTAAAATATTTGTTTACATGACTAAAGACATATCAACTTATAGCTATTTTGTTGCAATGTTACTTTTGATTCCCAGTTTGGGCTACCTATTTAAAGTATTATTTTTTATATAATCTACAGTAATAGTACATATATTACATATAACTATTACAACAAAAAAAATAATTTCTTTATTAATTAATTAAATCTTTAAAAATTGGAATAACTCCATCAACAGTGAAGCGCGTTGTACAAAATTGTAGAAAAAATAATAACTTACAAAATAAACCAAGAAGTGGACGGCATACAAAAATCAAAGACTCTCAAAAAATATTTATAATACTGAAAGTACGTAAAGAACCTAATGTTAATCCTTCCAAAATATCATCCAGACTGGAGAATTATTTAGATACATCGGTACATCCTTCAACCATTTCCAGGGCCCTTTATGATGCTAAATACAATACAATAGCCGCATTGTTAAAAAAATCCTACGTTTTTGAAATAAATTTTAAAAATCGTTTAGAGTTTGCCAAATAACACGTAATCGAGGATTTTAAATTTTGGCATAAAGTAATTTTGTGAGATGCGAGTAAATTTAAAGCTTTTGGTTCTTTCTGACGGAAGGAAGCGTGTATTGAGAAGAAAATGTGAAGAATTTTTGCCGAAAAACTTATATTGTCCTGTAAAAAATGGTCGGGTAAATATATGGAGCTGTGTGTCTGCAGCTGGACCGGATAATATAAATTTAATTGAAGGCATTATTGATAAACAGGTTTATTTGGATATCTTAGGAAACCACTTGAATCTAGTGCAAAAAAATTGGGATTGCAATATGATTTTTATTTTCAACAGATCTAAAATATACAGCCCATATAGTGAAGCAATGGATTATTATGACTGCTCTCATATTTTGGAGATACCACCACAAACACCGGATCTAAATCCAATCGAGCATCTGTGAGCAGAAAGAAAGAACGAAAATTAAGAAATTATTTGATTAAAAAATTTGATATTAGTAAAGAATTATTATTATTAAATTAAAAGTTTTGTTTTATTACATTATTATGAGTAAACATATTTTTTCAGGTTTCATACACAAGAGGTGTACGCAGAATTTTGCAAATCGCTGTATGCCTTACACCTTTATTTTTGATCAAGTATGTATATGTCCCGATTTCTTAACGCATTTTGATACAAGTTCGTCATTAAAAGTTTTTTTATAATATAACTTTATATTTAAAATTTTAGTCTTTGGAAACATGGTATATATATATATATATATATATATATATATATACAGATAAATATTAACAATATTAAATACAGGCAATATAGATACCACCTAAGATTACCAGTGGACAATTACCTATTAATTAAGCTAAAACGAGATCAAATAGAAGAAGAAGTCTACCGATTAAAGTAGAAGAGAAGCTTCCACGACTTCGCTCAATTAGGAAATCATGTTTCTTGGGATGATAGCATGCCTTCGATCGCATTTTCGAGGTTTTTTACTCCGCGAGATCTGTACACTGAATTCAATGTTCAGATCGAATGAAGTGCAATCGAATGCGAAACGTCGAATACCAATTTAACACGATTTAATCACAAAAACCATTTCTTATTATTACCAGTGTAGTGGTTTAAAACATTTACCGTTTTTTATTTTACCACCTCGTTAATTCTGTGACATCATCATTAACGAATTGACGTAAAAAGTACGCCACATGTACATTGTACACGTACCTTCTAAATTAGTTTATGTATCTTGGCAAAGCGTTGTTGGATTTGATTCTACTAGTTCATAGATGGCGACACTATTAATTCGTAGATGGCTGACAATGGTTAGATAAGTAGTACAACATCTAGTTACCTTACAAGTTTGACCCAGGCGCTGAGAAATAGTATTAAACAGAAGCTTATAAAAATAAGCAATATTAAGCATGGTTAAATTAGTTTTGGGAAAAGTAACCGCATGGCAAATCCGGAGGTCTAGTTGTTCCTGCATCCTATCCTGTTCGTCTGCCCAGCTCTACATAGAATATTCGCGTAATGGCCGCTGCGTGGCGTGAGTATGAGGGGTAAGAGGATAGGTTGAAAGAAAAGGTCATCTTGTCATACGAGTGTATTACTGGTATCACGAGTAGTCTCAAGGTGCATCGGGAGATTAAAGCTCGCCATCTGGACACACCATGTAAAACCTCTCGGCCGTATAATCCTAGTAGCTCAAGGCCGTAAAACCTAAGAAAGAAAGAAGAAGAATTTAGGTTGGGTGTTATGTCTGTCAGAACAGAGAGAAAAAGAAGACGTATTATAATAATTGGTTCCCTCGGTAAAAAATATCTGACTTTTGGCCTGGGTAATGCCTGCCTTCCACGTAAGTCTTTAGTAAGTATAAATATGGTATCATAAATTTATTAAATGGATTTTATAGGACAGATTTCTATACAGACTTTTTTATTGATTTGACGTTTCTATTCAATAGCCGCTATGAAAATCATGACAAAGTTTAACAAACTACAGGTTCATTCTAAGGCCTGAAGTAAGCGTTTTACACCTCTTTGGCAAAATAACACACCGTAACGCATTGGCTCAGGTACACCCCCATCAATCAGGCCGTTTGACGTTCGGTCGCCCGCGCGGTTCCAATACTAATTAGCCTGTCATTGCGCCCAGCTTATTCCAACGCGGTTTGGTTGGTTGATGGGATACGCTGAATTATTGGCAATGTAAAAATTATTCCCTGTACAATTTGCCCGATATGATTTGTTAAGAAGATTTGAACTGCAAACATTTAATGAGGATAATACCAAATTTAAATAACAATGTTTTCAATATTTATACTAATAAAACTATTTATATGATTTAAGGGTTATTTTTTTGTAGATTTTAATACACAAATAATTTAACTAATTTTTAAATTAACTGTTAAGATATTGACCCTAGTTTCGAAATCTATATTGTTTAGTCAAGAAAAAGGTAATACTTTAATAAGTAAATAACTTATTTAAGTATTTGTTTTTATTAGTAATGATAGCCCAACTTATTCATATTGTGATCAGTTGGTACAATTAAAACAATGTTCCTTAACATTTTTTTTATACCAATTGGCCAAAAAAACAAATTAAAATTAAATAATAAATGTTTGCGAAAGTGAGCCACGACCATGGGCCATATTTAATAATTCATTAATGAAAGGCATAATATTACGGACATATGTTGATATTTTTAAGCCACTCATATGTGGATTAAGGAATTAAGCATTTAATTTTTTTAAAACTTTATGAAAGCGTCCGACCTCGCTTGCCTCTGGCTATGGGTATGCTTCCCTTCACCGTACACCTACAGAGACTAATGAACTTTATTTCCCTTTTTATTCCCGTAGTAATCAGAGCGCATCTGCTAGTAGCGAATGTATTTTCTTTACTAAAGTCATGCATAGTGGGTAGCCAGTAATGGGGATTTTGGTCATCTCATAAAATCTGTGCCTTATAAATAGGGCATAATTAGATCCAACGATTTTTATTAGACGGTTATAATATCTCCGATAGTTTTAGAATTCGAAGTTCAACAATAATACTTTTTATCTATGACCAGACCACAAAGGCCTAAGTATAGGTACCGTAATCCTCTGAAATTCGGGTCGATAATGATGTCACCTTGGCAGGAATGACTAAGGAAAATATAATGGATGATAATATGTTATAAAATTCATGGTAGTATCTGTAAAATTAACTTAGCTCGCCCACAATTCGACACTGCTCTAGTGTGGCGAGCTTCCTTATATCCTTTGGATCATCAATTCGGCGAAAAGTTCTTCTTTAGACAGAATTCAATCAGGCGAATTGCCCTTAGGTAGAGTCAACTCAAGTATTGAATGGGAGGTTGCTCCTTATATTGGTAAGCAATACTCAAAGGCTGGGCCTGATTTGCGATGTGTTTAAAGTAATACAAGGCAAAAGGAAAAGATTTTTGAGCTCAAACAATAAAATCTAATTTCTTTACAAACACCTTGGTGATTGACATAATGTGACCATGCCACCGAAGATCGTACTGAAAAGCGTTACCAGCTAGGTTAAAAAAAGGCTTCAAAAATTTAAATATTCATTTTAGTGTCTACCATCCATATCAGGCCTGGAAACCGGTTTGGGAAATTGTTTGTTGGAGCGGAGTGTAGTACTATCGGTAGCATAGCTGAATATGGCATTGCTGGTAGGAGAAAATAGATAATTAATGTGCCGGAAGAATAAAGTAGTTGCCAACGCCGAATGATCGTCAATCACTAGAGACACGATTTTGGTAGAAAAAAAACCGGCAATCCACGTACAAAGTTTTGGAAGAAAACCGTAGGCAGGAAGTTTTTTAAGAAGTGTGTCATGCCAGGATTCGGGCTTCCTTATGGAATATGATGAAGTTCTTCGAGTTGTGAGTTACGAGGTTAAGAAAACGGTGGCGGAAACCGTATTGCCTGTTATGAATAAATTTATAACTTTCAAGGTAATTTAAACAATTTTAGCACCTTTTAGAACTATTGCCCGAATACCGTTAAAACCAGAAGACCTTTTGGAGTTAGGTGTTTTGAAAATACGTCTAATGTTTTTAACTCTGAAGGTAACTTTGTGCATATTGTATGGCAAACAGGTACTGATGGGAGGGAAAGTGGAAAGGAGGGATTAAAGTGGAATAATTTTTTCCAAAAAGCTTAGCATTTGCTTTAGACATGGAACGGCATTTCTTACGGTGACACTTTTCAATTTAATACAATATTAACTTTTTCTAATTTTTTGGAAAAGCTGAAACATTATTACTTTGCTTAGGTCAAAAGTTAATGCCATAATAAAAAAAAACTGAGATATGAATTTGCAATTCATTTTTCATAGATAGAATAATTTAGATTTTGTATACACCCAAAATCCGAAGTTGTTAATTTTCAAAGGTGAATACGGAACAATAATTTTAATAAAGTTAGGTATAGTACATAATGAAAAATAAATTATTTAAATAACAATTTTGATTACCCCAGTATTAGTTTCGAGACTGTATCGAATGGCTGATATATGAAAACAGTCAATTATATGCACACCAGATTTTAGTAATAAATTGATCTAGTCATTTAAACTTTTTTAAAACGGACCAGAAATAATCAGTTTACCTGCAAACATTTGACCAATGACGTTTAAATAGTTTAAGTCTTAACAAAATACAAATTTAAACATAGAAGCTTGTTATATAAAACCCCAAACTAAGATTAAACTGGAAATGAACAAAATTGCCAGATCTGAAATCTAGAATTTGATACACAGCATCCCATATGACCACAATCATTCAAATTAATACTTATTTTAGAAAAAAAAAAGAATAATGGGCATATATTTAAATCGTGGAATCCTGGTACATGATTAGCTTAAGTGAAATATTTTAAGCCTATAAGCTTATTCAAAAAATTAAATGAAATATTGCTCCAATCGAACTATTTTAGAGGATTTTCTTGACTGTTTCCCTGCCTAAGCATGGTTCAACATTTAAACTTATCTGTCACAAAATACCGACTTTACAATTTCGTGTCTCTCAAAAGTTAAGGTATACAGGGGTTAGGGGTTTGACCACAAATATTTTAAAACGTGATAGTATGGACCATTTTGATTAAAAAATGCTTAAATAACATAGGGTCAGTTCCAGTACCATTTTTGAGAAAAACGGCTTTAGAGTTGTATTTTGCTTTATTAGTTTTTAAGCACATCGTTAACACATTAATTAATTTTATTATGTAAAACAATTAATTTATATGATTTTTTACAAAAGCCTACAAAATTTTTCTTAGTAAAATATCTGAACGACTTAAATCTAGAAAATAAGAAACGAATAAATTGTTTTATTTTACCATAGAATGCTTATTTGAAACCGGCAACATTGCCCACCATAGAGAAACGAGCAGGCTTTAACGAACATAACAATTTGCAAACATATCAGTCGCAGTTGTCTTGTTTTTTTTTGGTTCTTTGATCTTAGTGTTTTGCCGTATGAGGCAATTCCATACCGTTTTAATACGGAGTCGGGATTTAAAAACTCTTTAAAAATGTATACGAATATTGAATATGCATGAACATGTTACTTATTTATGGAGAGTGTAGACAGAACTAGGTCACCAGCCCTTAACCCCTTGATTTTTATTTTTGGGGCCACATGAAAACGTTAGTGTTTAATAGGGTTGAAATTGAAAATGAACATGACCTTAGAAACCGTATTTTTGCTGCAGTGGAACAAATTAGACAAAGACCTAACGTTCTTGAATCTGTTCAAGAAAATGTACTTCGGCGTATTCGTGCGTGTTTAAATAGGGGGCGATAGTTATTTTCAGCAATAACTTTAAGTTATTAAAATACTTTTTTTGTGTGTGAATTACCTACCTAGTGCTATAAATTAATATGCTTGGTAAGTTCATATTCTCTATTAAGTTTTGGAAACTAATAAACTTAATTAATGTTACGCAGTTAAAAACTATACAAATAATTAATCCAAAAAGTTTTTCCTATTTTTTATACACGCCGATATTATGCTAACAAACCACAATTTATTAAAAAAATGGTTCATACATTCCAAAAAAATAATCAAAATAAAATAATTGAATCATTTTCAAACCTACAGGTTTTTTTATACTTCTCTGTTGACAAAACACAGGTGATGAGATTCTCATCACATTGATGTCCAAGCAAATAGCAATGTTACCATGATGTCTTGGAATTAGTTGAAATCTTCTCCAAAATTAAATATCTCGAAAACCCTTTCAAATTTACCCATGGTTTATAAGAATATTTTGTTTAAAATCGTTCATACTATCCTATGTTAAAATATTTGTAGTCAAACCCCTAACATCCTATATAAAAATTCAATTATTTTTTTTGTTAAAAAATATTATGGTTTGTGTGTGTCAGGGACAGATTAATATACACATTGAAGTGCACAATTTTCTCAACTATCTTTCTATATTTTCTATTCTGCGAAAAAAACAAGTTCCTTTATACCTAGTTCGGATGCAGCAATACAAAAAGAAAAAATATTACATGGCTGCATTTTCATTTTTTCTTCGCTTAGGGTACATAACAAACATATTTTTCTTTTAAAGCCCGCCGCGCTGATAAGGCCTCAAAAGCTGAAAATAGAGAATTCACATTAGACGTCTATAAATGTTAAAGCAAATCACAATTATTTAATTATTATTTTTTGCTACAAAGTAATTTTGTTTATAAACTAAATAATTGAGAACAAAAAGGAATTATACGCAGACTATACTACATGTTAAAGCACAAAGTTTCTTAAACTATTTTTTATTTAATTTATATTTATATATTTTTTTTTTGGTGCGAAAGCCAAAAAGTTCCTCTCAAAGCATTTTTTCGTAAAACAAGTTAAAGTTTTATGGTAAATTAGCTAAGGATAAAGTATAGTCAAGATAAAATCTGCCAGCTCATTTAAAGTTAGTGTTCTGAGCATCGGTCGTGGTAAACTAGGCGCGAACTGTACAAGGACCGTTAATTGAATAGGTAAATTAAGGGCAAAAGGTCAGGGACCGCTATCATCTTATAGGTATATTGCGCAAAAAAATACCATATTATTTTTCAAATTGTATTTACTTTATTATCCATATAAGAAACTTATAAATGATTCAGAAGAAGTACATTTTACATATTCTATTCTACTTATTTCACCCCATCTATACTTATTAATAAGTTTTTCTTGCGATTGTAATTTAGCTTTAATAGCTTTATCTTTAAGTTTCGAAGGTGCACGTAAACTTTGTATTTTGACATAGGTATCAATTTGGCATTCTTTCAGTTTTTCCGAGAAGATGAATGGATGTGCAGAGTACAAAGATAATCGAATTTGGCATGAAACGAAGGAGGAAATATGGCATTTACACCTATATATGTCTCTAACATTTATGTACTAGCTCATTTTGTGGTTTGTATGATATAGGATCAAAAATAAACTAGTCTTTTACTTTATTTATACTTAGGTAGGTTAATTCAAAAGAATTTTTTAGCCATTTGCCGATTTCACTAGTAGATGCGTATTCAGAACTTAAAAAAATTGTTGAATCTTTATGTACCACTACCATGCTTGGTGAAAGTGACACCGGCTGCTGTTAATTGAACAGTATATCAAGCACAAAATTTATTTAGATAGAAAGGCTACTTATTTCATATATTTTAGATTTCGATAAAGAAAAACAACTATTGTAAGTTTTAGTAGTTTTTTTGGTAACTAACAAATATTAATGGGACATAGTAACAATAGTCATTCTGGAGTCCATGAATTGCTGAATGAATTGTGAGAAATTGATAAAAGAACTTACTACCGTCCATATACAATATTTTCATGTTAGTTAAAACACTAATTTTGGTTCCAGTACTAAACACAATAATATTGTCGTTTTTATCGTTTATAGACAAAAATCGCTCACCCTTGTTAAGAACGTTTCGCAATAACTACTTACAGCTTCATACACTTCTTCTTTTGGACCTGGTAACATTTTACGACGATAATCATACATATTCCTTTGGAAGTAACTGACGTCCGTCGTTGTGACAAACAATTTTAGAAGTTCTTTCGTATAATATATATTATTTGACATTCCTTTCACACGTCTTAGAAATAACCTGGCTGTTACTTTTAGGACTATACCGGTTTCTTAGACTCTGCACCTAATTTTCTTCATTAATGAAAATACCATATTCGTGCAACGGATTTACCAGTACTGGCGCCCAGTTTGCTCCTGTCGCTCTCTTTTTTGTTTTTTGTTTTGTTATAATATAGCCATATTTTATTTTCAAATTTCTGGACACCCCATATTTGTTTGCTTATTTTGATATGTTGTGATATTCCAAGTTCATGTGTCAAAACAGAACCTTGGTATATCATGGATGTCTAGATATTACTAGAACATAAATTCATATTATGTCGGTATTTGCCGTTTTTTAAATCTGTATATTATTGTGAGATATGAAATTAGTCGTAAAATGTTTCTTTTTGGCTAAACCCTAAGCCGCTGAGCCAGCATTCTTTCCGTTAAAAAAAAAACTATAACTAAAAAAAATACTTAAGTAACATTTGAATGGGTATAAAATATTTTTAGTGGAAATAGAAAACCTTATTTTTCTGACAGACAAAACATAGTTTTGCTTGTCAGAAGATCATAAATGACATGGTTGTTCCTATGTTAGAAGAAATAAAAATATACAAATCTGTGTAGGGTTTTGCATTTAGAAATTTAAAGTTATATCAGAAGGTAACCTGGTAACGCTGGCATTGCAAAAAATGTAATTAAATAATAATTAAATTGTTTAATAAATTAAATATAAATTAACATACCGAAATTTCATTTTAATATCTTGACAAAGAATACATTTAAAGGGGTGAGCAACTTATTTGTGGTACACGGTAACTATGTCATTAGTAATAATAATATATTTTATCATTCCATTTGATAAGCAGTTTAGTTGTTAATTAAATAATGCAAACAGTGGCTCTTTAAAATTTTCCCAGCAATCCTTTTTGGCATCGGTTTACAGATATAAATGCATATATGTACATGAAATATTGATTGACACAATGTACTTTCCGTGCTCTGTACGTGACAAAATATTTGTTCTATACAGACAAAATCATTCGCTTTATTCCCTGTTTGATATTTATTTTATTGATTTAGGTTTGTGTAAACTCGCAATGCGGTGTTATTACTTAATTAGACGAGTCGAGAAATTGAAAAATCGCGTTATATAGCGATGCTTACAAGATTTCGTGAGATATTTTGCTTACGGGGTGTTTTTAGATTAATTTTACCCAGCTGAATACTTAGCTGCCTGGAATCAGAGTAATTTCGCCCCATTGCACTAGAAACCAATAAGTTGGTGACCAACTGGTGAGCTTCAGTTATTCTTTTAAAAGGGATATTTTGCATTTTTTGCTGCTACATGGTAACATAATATTATTAAAAAATATGTTTAAAAGTTTCTTAAATAAAAACACCATGTATTGGAAGTCCATTATTACTGTTATTATTATGATAAAAAAATTTTATTTGATTTTTATAAAAATTACCTCCCCCACCCCAAATTACCCCATACCAGTTTATTTCTATATCAGACCTAATTCTTGGACGAAGTTTGCATTAAAACTAATAAGAAGTTTTTTTAAGCTGATTTTTGAAATTCCTCTGTCACCTCTGATCCAGTTCTAGTTGAAGTCAGAACTGCTCAAAACTTTACAAAAGAGATTCATTGGATCATTTCAAGAAAAAAGTTTTATTAAACACTAACTGGCCCGTCCTTATCTGCCTTTTCAGTTAGATTGTGCGGTAATTTTCTAGCGGAATTATAAGAATATAGGTCGCATTCACCACATGGTCCAGAAATGCTATTGAAGAAAAACATATCAGTTTTATATAAAAAAAACGTAATAAAACAATACAAAAAATAGTGTCGAAAGGTCTCGATAACAAGACGATTTTTTCAAGAAAAGGCTCGTAAATTATGCAGTACAACTCTTTGACAAACTTGCTGAAAAATGTGTGTTTTAAATATATAGATATGTCCGCAAATGCCCTATTTTTGAGGATGCTAAATTAAACAAAAGTAATTTCTTCCCAAATTTTAACACCTTGTATCTCAAAGTCAGGGATGGTTACCCATACCTATACCACATGATTGAAGTGAAAACAGCTCAATACCGTAAAAATCTAGCCTTTGAATACCTATGAGGTTGTACCAAATTTTATCAAATAACTGTTACTATTTCGAAATTACTAAAAAAATTATAATTTTTTGTAAAACTGTATCTCAAAAAACGTTGGCGCATGTTTTTTGAAACACCCTGTAGACTACATTATGAAAACTGTGAAAAAAATTAAGCGAACGATGAAATTTAAAAAATATTTGTACAACTAAGTTCTTATTCTTAAAAATATTATTTACTTACGATATTTAAAGGGCGCCAAAATATTTATCGCACTCGGTCGCAGATAACCATGGCGGGGGCCCTGTGTAAATATATATTTTGGGCTATACTAGTTATTTTTTTAAAAGTGCTAGACATTGTTAGAAATCAGAAATCAAATCGTTTCTTTTCTTGCAAAAATTTAACTGGAATTTTAAATACGTGTTTATCAATAAGCTTATTATACCTATTTTAAATATCTTGATTTACGCCATGTTGAACATTATTGTTAATGGTCCAATAATTCTCACGTGAACAAAGGCTTTTCATCTGCAATTAATGGGTAATCAGGCGAACATTATTGTCACTGTTAGATATCGGTAGGCCTAGGACCCCACACCAATTAATTGGGAGTTGGTCACGTGTTCTGTGAAATATAATAGAACGTAGAAAATGCGATAAGGGTAGGGTAATTAAATACAAAGGCTATTAATAAAAAGAAAAGAATTGTTCACAATTGAATACATTATATTCATATATTAACTCTGCAATATTTTGTAAAATATTGGAAGAAAACAGGTTCTTGCAACGTGTTAGCATTATTTTGCACTCGCAGAGGGTCTAACAATGTAAGCTAAATAGACTATTCAAAAAAAGTTTTTTGTTCAAAAAAAGTCAAAGGGACCATATAATATTCGTTGTCTAACAGTTTCTATCATACTCAGTGTTTAATGAAACGTGGGATGTAACGAGACAAATTATTTTGATTGCATTGGCGAGGACGACTCGACAGGTTTGATTAGTGCCGACATTGTTGAACATTGTCTTAAAAACAATGCATTTTTAAACAATATTTTGCTGGAGATGCAGGAGACTAATGATCTTTTTCGGGATGAAGTTTAATTTTTTAAGAAAAATTGAAGAAATTACAAGCTACATCGAAAATTATAGAAAAGGTTAAATTTCTTTCTCCCGTCTCCACCATTATTATACATTATAAGGAAGCTGTTATTGGCAAAGACAGGGATGACAAAAGTAGAATGCATAATTATGTAGGTCCTGCCAGGTTTGTGTCCTGCCAGTGACAGTGGTCCAACAGGTCCAACAACAGTAAAATGCATAGTGATGTAGCACCTGCCAGCTCTGTGGCCGACTTATTCGCATCGAAACTTCCGACGACAATAAACAATAAAACAAACATAATATCAAACTCTATAAATGGCTTATCAAAAGTTATCAAAATCCATTTTTCAATTTCAAAAGAATACAAGTCCCAAAACAAAAGTATAATGGGCCTTTGATACTATGGACGACAGATCTTAAGCCCCCACTAAATAAACGTAATGCTATGCGTGATTGCAACTTGTTAATTGCGATTCGTCAATTCATATACATACAAATTGCCATTTATATAATACGCAGGGCATCAATATCGTTGTGAATTGGTCTAAATGAGTACCCCAAATGTTGGTTGAAATCTTAGAATGAATGCCGAAAAAGACATGCATTGTTTTGCTGCGGCTAATACACGCTTTGATTTATTTTGTATATTGTTGCAAATATTCTATGAGATGTATGATTTTGTAAAATAATATGACAAAAGACATAGTATGTTCACTCTATCATATATAAAATCATGCATGTTTATGGAATCTTTGTGACCATGTAAATATAAATAGTGCAAAATAAATAAAATGCTGCTTCAAAAAGTACACACCTACCAACTTGGACATGCTTTTATACAGGTGCCGTCCTTACCATATTCTTCTTCTCTCAAAATTTGTATTTACTATTGCTAGAAACGATTATAAAGCATTCATTTGCAACAGCGAAAAAAAACATTTTGTAGCACCCATATGGACGCGCAGATAAATTTAAAATAAACTGATCCATTATGGGGATAGGATTAGGGGAAAGTTTTCGAAGTTTTCCGATTTACATTAAAATATTTTTAGATTCAATTTAATTAAGTTAATTATAATATTGCATTTTAAATGCCTTTGCTTTATTTGATATGATACAGTGTAGTCTGGCAGACAGTTGCTGTAACATTGTTATGGGGCTTGGCTTTGGGTATAAAAGCTCACCTAAACAGCTGATAATACCCATGAAGTTTAAACTCTAAAATCTTAAAACCAAAACAGCGATGCATAAGCATTCGTTATATTGCCAAGATTAAATGTAGGAAGTTTTGACTTACATTTAAGTCGATAATTAATTTAGTTATTTTTTTATTGATATTTTTCAAAAAATATTTCTATTAAAGACAAAGAAATTTTGGACATAGAAGCTGAAAATATTATTCAAACTAACGACATTAATAACAAAAACATTCTAAGGGCAAAAATAATAACTTTCTTAAACTCTAATAATGAGGTTAACAATAAAAACAAAAATTTTAATAAAGCTAAGCTTAACAGTTTGAAAGCAAAAAAAAATAAAATGATCTAATCATTACTGAGGCTGATAAAGGCTCCTGTCTTGTTATAATAAAAAGGTCTGATTACATTGAAAAAGAATTAGAGTTCTTTAATACTGACGAATTTTAACCTTTGTCAAGGGATCTAAGTAATTTCCTCTCTACTAAAGTGAAACAAGTTTTGAATAAAACTCTTGTCACGCTTGAATATTTTAACATATCAAAAGAAAAGCTTTATCCAACGAACCACTATTATACGGCTTGCCAAAAATTCACAAGGAAGGTACTCCAACTAGACAAGTGTTTTTTTTTTCATAAAATTGCCCTGTTATCAACTTTCTTCTTGGCTAAATACTATTCTAAGAAAGGCCACTGAGTTTGAGAGTTAATATTCCACCAAAAGTTCCATAGAATTCGCAAACTACTTAAAAAACATATCCTTACCGCCAAATGCTAGACTTGTCTCTTTAGATTTTAAAAACCTTTTCCCTAGCAGTCCCCCAATTGACTGTATTGATTTTTCTGAATAATTATTAAGAAGCAAAAACTTACCGGCTATCTTAAAATCTGATCTCATTCTACTGCTAAAAACTGTGCTAGAACAAAACTTTTCTCTGATTGGTCGCTCAAGCGTAGCCTTGTTTCGTACTTCATTGTTTCTTTGTTTGGTTATGTTTGTTTTATGTACTTTGCAAAATGTGTATTGTTTGTGGTAAAGTTATATATACACTTAGCCGCAAAAATAACGCACAACCAAAAATTATACTCAATTTCAAAGTTGATTTTCTCGTGAACCAGTAAACCGATTTCGATAATTTTTTTTTTGAACTATAGCTTTTTTCTTTAGTAATTGCACTATGATAAAAAAATTTATTCAGATTTCAGTTTTTGGCTTATACAGGGTGAAAAACGAGAATAGTTTTTTTAGGTCAAATTTGAAACACCCTGTAGGGAGCGTTAGCAAAAACAACGGTTGCGTATTAAAACCATAATGTAGCCTCATGTTTTCTGAATATTTTGTTTTTTTGCTGACTCTGATATCTGTAATATCAAAGAAAATACAGAGTTTTATTCCAGAACATGTTTTTTTATCAAGATAACAATTTAACAACATTAAACTAACAATAAAATTTAAAATAATTAACAATAAAAAGCAAAAAAAAACGTGCACTAGTAGCGCGTGTTTCCACCTCTTTTTCTAATGACAGCTTCACATCGCCTCGGCATACTCGATATTAAATTGGATATTTGATTTTGGTCAAGTCCATTCCAAATATCGGTAACCATCCTTTCGACATCTGGCAGGGTGGCAGGAGGGGGCTGACGCTGTCTCAGTGCCCTACCAATAATATCCCATAAATGCTCGATAGGATTCAGGTCGGGACTGTGCGGTGGCCAATTTAGAGTTCGAATATTTAATTCATGTAAATATTCATTGACGATGCGCGCTACATGAGGCCTTGCGTTGTCGTGCATTAGTAAAAAATTATTACCAATGTACGGTGCGAAAGGGACAACGTGCTCAGACAAAATGTCATTAATATACCTTTCACTATTTAAAGAGCCCCCACGTAAAGGTACGATATCCGTCCGTGCGGTTAAGGAAATTCCTCCCCAAACCATCACAGAGCCTCCATTAAATAAAGTTGTTTCACGTACGTTACACTGGGTATAACGCTCACCTGGCCGGCGGATAACTCTTAAACGTCGATCGGAGCTATATAGACAGAACCTAGATTCGTCTGTAAATAGAACGTGTTCCCAATCCTCAATAGTCCACATTACATGTTCCCTGGCGAATTGCAGTCTAGCTCTGCGGTGGTTTGCATTTAATGCAGGGCCTGTCGCTGGAACTCTGACATGTAAATTGTGTTCAGAAAGACGTCTCCTCACAGTATCAATGCTTGGTTGAATATTGTGAACTGCACTGAGTTGCATCAAAAGTTTCCATGACGTGGTAAAACGTTCTCTTAAAGCACGCAGTCTAATATAGCGATCTTGAACAACTGTAGTTACTCGAGGTCTGCCTGGTCGTGGACGTATGTTATAGTCATTGGTTTCTCTGAAGCGTTGGACAACACGAGAAATTGTTGTATGCGAAAATCCTAATCTCAAACCAATAGCATTGTAGCTTACTCCTTCGTTATGTAACGTCACTGCCTGAACACATTCATCACGAGTCATATTCCTTCTAACCCGTTCCATTTTCACGAAAGAACTTAAAGAATGAACTTAAATTATTCAGCTTGAGACGATAGGTACATAAATAAAGGAATTGTCAAAACTGACATTTGCTGACACTGTTGATTTATCATAGCCTACTAAGCGCTTTTTTTGGTAAACGTAATAAGTATCCAATAAAACTGTGATTTATTGAATAAAAACATGTTCTGGAATAAAACTCTGTATTTTCTTTGATATTACAGATATCAGAGTCAGCAAAAAAACAAAATATTCAGAAAACATGAGGCTACATTATGGTTTTAATACGCAACCGTTGTTTTTGCTAACGCTCCCTACAGGGTGTTTCAAATTTGACCTAAAAAAACTATTCTCGTTTTTCACCCTGTATAAGCCAAAAACTGAAATCTGAATAAATTTTTTTTATCATAGTGCAATTACTAAAGAAAAAAGCTACAGTTCAAAAAAAAATTATCGAAATCGGTTTACTGGTTCACGAGAAAATCAACTTTGAAATTGAGTATAATTTTTGGTTGTGCGTTATTTTTGCGGCTAAGTGTATTAATAAATTGTATTTTTTGTTGAAATGTATATTCATTTTAGGCCTGATGAAACCCGTTAGGACGAAACATGTAATCATTTCTTAATTTATAAACTCATTTTTGACTCAAACTTAGACTTTGTGTACATTTTTTATTTTGTTAATCTATCTATAGTCCGCTTGATACTTACGTTGCCTCCCTCCCGTCCTTTATGCGACACTCGCCTTTGTTAACGAGCTAGCTTATTCACGCTTAAAAAATTTAACTTAACTTCTTAAAAATCAAATATCATGTCACACTAGGATTCCGAAAACTAATATTTTAATTATATAATTTTCTCTAAAATAGGTTAATAATACAGTTTTCTAAATAAACAAAGTAGCATAATGAAAAATTACTTTACCCGGCAAAGTAAAGTGACTGGAAGTTATGATTGTATTGAATAAATTCATTTAAAAGGAAATTTGGGTTTTTAACTAACTCTTTTAGAGCCAGTAGCGCGAACTCATGACTCAGCCAAGTAAGCCAAATATCTCAATTAACTAACATAGCAGCACAATCTTTGAATGATAAGTTATTCCATATTAAAGTACCTACTTTTCAAAAAATGGTATTATTAGAGATGTCTTTATTGTTTTTAATAATAATGCCAGAAAAACTTTAACAGCCCGTAAAACGTTCACTGTAACAAACCAGAGATTTGGAAAGCTTAAATGGAATTGCACAAATATCCATTAGGTTGGCGTGATCTGGAATAATTTTCGTATGGTAATGATAGTGAGGTTTATTGTTAGTGGCACTCTGGTTACAAAGAAATGTCTGTTCCATTATATAATGTATGAATATATAGCGTGGCCGCAATCATTATTAGGATATTGTTATAAAATATTTCTTCAAACTCCAAAAATATTTTATTGTCCTATAAAGTCATGTTTTCATCCTGTGTCCAGAGTACTTTCATAAATATTGATAAATTTTCTACAGTATATTTCCTAACTTCATTGTTTAGATTGTTCCACAATTGAAAGGATCTCCGTTAAATCGCAGTTTTATAGAGTAGTACCTTAAACAGGTGATAGTTTATTGTATTATGATTATTTAACAAAGGAACCAATTGTTTTTTAGGTAAATCGGTTGTTCATATTTAATAATTCTAAAAATTACAAAGTACATATAAAATTTTCGACAGTTTTTCATGTTAAGAATCTTATTTTGTTTAAGATAAAATGTTATGTGATATGAGGAATATTTTATGCAAATCGTACGCAACATTTTGAACTTTTTGTTTTTTTTTCGTGCTGTAATTTTAGAGATAGCGAACCACCGTAGCCAAGAGGGACAAAATAAGGATAGCCCAAAGATTATATTTTACTTTTGTTGACATAAATTTAGTTATTTTTTAAAGTTGTTTTCACCTTATGTAGGCTGGTTTTATTTTTTTTTGCACATGAGTAGAAAAGTTAGTGTATTATCCATAATGATCCCCAAATTGTTTACTTCATTTAACGTTGGTATAAAATTATTATCTATATGAGCCTGAAAGTTGTTTCATTTCTGTATGGGTTGGAGTAAAAAACTCATAATTTGTTATTTTATTGCATTAAGCTTTGTGTGCCATAAGACATAAGTGGATATGCCTTTGAGTCTGAACTTAAAAATTCTTCAGAGTGATGCCACGTTTTGTTGGTAAATGACAAAATTAATTTAGAGTCGTCGGCATAAAAAGACAATAAAAGTGGAGAATAAAGCCTTGCGGTAGACCTTTCTTTATGGCCATAAAGGGCAATTATTTTTAGAGAAATGAATTACGAAATGAAACATAGCAACACCTAACTTTTATATAATTTTTAAAAAATTCTTTTGCAGAAGAAGAAATACTAAAATAACTCAGATTACAAGTAGTAGTACTATGATAAACCCAAACGGCAATTAGAGATTAGGTTAAAGTTTGAAGAAAATTCGTTTAGATGATTATAAATATTAGTTTCTAATATTTTTGAATTTGAATTGTTGGAATTATCTGGATCTTTAAATTCTTTTGAATAAGATATCGTTTCTACAGGTTTAACTACAGACCTTTTTCAAGATTTGGGATAAACTCTGTTTAAAATACGGCTTATTATTCCGCCTTTGCCGATTTCAGTTGATTTCATATTGGGTATTAATTTATTTTTTGAATTTGTTCGTTGTTATCAATATGAAGGTCAGGTTGTTATCAATATGTTAAAATTAGCTAAACTACGTGTATTATAATAATATTATTTTAAACTTACTCCTGGTAAGTGTATTTATTGACTAATACGTAAATGCTTTTGATACTACAATTTGTAAACCATGATTTTTATATTTTGAGAGTCAACTTGAATAGTGAATTGCAGAAGTTAAAGAACATATTAGGTATTATGTAGCTGTGGAGAAAAAGAACCTAATATAACAAAACAAATTGCTGTAAATAATGATTATGATTCCTATATCATAAATAATATCCTTGTCAAAAAACAATATAATAAAGCCATTATTCAAGTATATTCTTTTATTAAAGATGAAACTGATATGTTTTATAAAATTTTAACTTATATTGGATCACCCACAGAACGTGTTGCTCTTTTATTAATGATCCTTAAAAAATGATTTTTTTTTGCGTAACCATATCCAAATATTTACTTTTGGTCACCATTAACCACGTTTTCTTGTTCATCGTCTTTTAACCATGACGTCATTAATGACGTTTGACATACCGGACTACCTAACTAGCCTTCATATATGGTTACTTGGGAAGTATTCCTATTTTATTGTAACTAAAAGATGGAGAAAGAAAATAACTAAGAATGTCGAATTACACTAATGTTAAATTTCATCCTCATCTTTGCTAATTTACAAATTTCCCGTTTTTTTTTAAATTAATTTCATAAAATTAAGTTTATGGGGGAACTAATTTATCTCTGTGTTTTGATTATCACTATCAGGTAACGAACTAAATGAAGCATGGAATGCATTAATAGTATTTTAAATACTGGAAACTTCTAGCAGACTAGAAAAATAAATTTAAAGGAATCTAATATAAAAAAAACCAAAACGCATTTAAATCTGCCAGTTCTCAATGGAATGGAATGATATACCTAAAGTTCAAACATACTATGAGGTCATCATAGACGCTAACCGCAGTTACTATTGGTTACCTCGCAAGAGAACAATTTAATTAAAGAGGATCTAAATGTTGCTTACATGACAGATAATAGTTTGGGTAAATATATAAAAAATAATAAAGACAAAATAAGTAAAACTAAACAATCAGGTGTTATCCTGCGGGGACTGTCCAAAAGCGTACATAGGTCAAACAGGTAGAAAGTTTAACAAACGCCTTTCAGAGCATAAAAATAGAAATATGATTCAGCCTTTGCAAATCATCTTTTACTCGAACGATTTTCATCACGTAACGGCCAACAGTATTCAATTTTTATAAAGATATTTGTTTCGATCAAACTATATAGTGTTTTTTTAGATTTTAATATGTACTGCTTTTGTACTTGGGAATCTTTATAATAATTTTGTTCTTGATAATGCCGCTTAAAATTAATTGTAGACCTTAATGCTCGGTTGTCAACAAATTGAATTAAAAAAGGTTTCTCAAAAAACATACACAAAGTTTGGGATAAGAAATATCTTCTAAAAATAAAGTGAAAAGTTTATATAAACATGGATTTGGAAATACTTTGTTTTTCAAGATACAAGGTATTAAAATTTTAAATATATAAGTATGAAGATTTGTCGAATTCGCTGCTTTGTTTTACAATTGTAACATTTCTTGGATAACATAGATTGGAAGCTTTCACGGCTTTGGTCAACTAAGAATTCATAAAAATTGGGATAAACGAGGCATCTTTAGGGATCTTTACTCCACGAGATCTGAACACTGAATGGGTTCAGGTTTCAGTTCTGTTTCAGTGTTCAGATCTCGTGGAGTCAAGATCATTGAAGATGTCTCCAGCAATCAAAGGTGAAACGTCGGATAGTAATACCAATTTGACACGGTCTTATCCCAAGAACCATGATTTTATAATTCCTTGGATTTATTACTTAAATATTCCAAACGTCTATGTTTCTAAAAACTCGTTTTCAAGAACATCCAACGAATATAAAAGGTATAAAATATAGTGGGAAATCCGATATAAAAGTAACAATCTACGTCAGTGTCGCTAGTGCAATTTTTTTAGAGGCGATCGAAGAAGGGGTCGTTACCGAAAAAAAAAATTGCACATTGTATAATTTTTTAAAATATATTATGGTCACTTTATAGACATTGATTTAGTTTTTGGTGTGCCAAATTTGAATGAAATGTACGAGGATCATTAGGAAAAAAAATATTATTTAAAATTTGAACACCATGTATCTTGAAAATGAAGCGTTTCAAATTCAATGTTCAGAAATCACCCTACGAGCTTTTTTTTTAATCTTTACGTTTCAGAGGGGTGTGTCTAATTTGTTGATCTAGAATGAATAATTGCCAGGTACTAGGAACACAGCTATAGGTGAGTCAAAATTTGTAAAGGTTCTAAGCATCGATAGTACTTTCTGACAGGTGGACCACCGATCCTCTGTCAATGTTCAAAAAGGTACTTTACTCTTGAACATTTTTACAAAAAAGTTGTCAGGTACTAGACAAATAGCAGGTCAGTCAAAATTTGCACAAGTACTAACCATCGATAGTACTTTCTGACAGGTGGACCACAAATTCTCTGTCAGTGTTTAAAAAGGTACTTTACTCTTGAACATTTTTACAATAAAGTTGCCAGGTACTAGACAAAAAGCTGTAGATCAGTCAAATTTTGCACAAGTACTAACCATCGATAGTACTTTTTGCCAGGTGGACTAGAAATCCTCTGGGAATGTTTAAAAAGGTACTTTACTCTTGAACATTTTTACAAAAGTTGCCAGGTACTAGACAAATAGCTGTAGGTCAGTCAAAATTTGCATAAGTACTAACCATCGATAGTACTTTCTGCCAGGTGGACCACAAATTCTCTGTCAAAGTTTAAAAAGGTACTTTACTCTTGAACATTTTTACAAAAAAGTTGCCAGGTACTAGACAAATAGCTGCAGGTCAGTCAAAATTTGCACAAGTACTAAACATCGATAGTACTTTCTGCCAGGTGGACCACAAATTCTCTGTCAGTGTTTAAAAAGGTACTTTACTCTTGAACATTTTTACAAAAAAGTTGCCAGGTACTAGACAAATAGCTGCAGGTCAGTCAAAATCGGCACAAGTACTAACTATCGATAGTACTTTCTGCCAGGTGGAAGACAAATCCTCTGTCAATGTTTAAAAAGGTACTTTACTCTTGAACATTTTTACAAAAAAGTTGCCAGGTACTATACAAATAGCTGCAGGTCAGTCAAAATTTGCACAAGTACTAACCATCGATAGTAATTTTTGCCAGGTGGACTACAAATCCTCTGGCAATGTTTAAAAAGGTACTTTACTCTTTAACATTTTTACAAAAGAGTTGCCAAGTACTAGACAAATAGCTGTAGGTCAGTCAAAATTTGCACAAGTACTAACCATCGATAGTACTTTCTGCCAGGTGGACCACAGTGTTTGAAAAGGTACTTTACTGTTAAACATTTTTACAAAAAAGTTGCCAGGTACTAGACAAATAGCTGCAGGTCAGTCAAAATTTGCACAAGTGCTAACCATCGATAGTACTTTCTGCCAGGTGGACCACAAATTCTCTGTCAGTGTTTAAAACGGTACTTTACTCTTGAACATTTTTACAAAACCAGGTACTAGACAAATAGCTGCAGGTCAGTCAAAATTTGCACAAGTACTAACTATCGATAGTATTTTCTGCCAGATGGACCACAAATCCTCTGTCAATGTTTAAAAAGGTACTTTGCTCTTGAACATTTTTACAAAAAAGTTGCCAGGTACTAGACAAATAGCTGCAGGTCAGTTAAAATTTGCACAAGTACTAACCATCGATAGTACATTTTGCCAGGTGGACTACAAATCATCTGGCAATGTTTAAAAATGTACTTTACTCTTGAACATTTTTACAAAAAAGTTGCCAGTTACTAGACAAATAGCTGCAGGTCAGTCAAAATTTGCACAAGTGCTAACCATCGATAGTACTTTCTGCCAGGTGGACCACAAATTCTCTGTCAGTGTTTAAAAAGGTACTTTACTCTTAAACATTTTTACAAAAAAGTTGCCAGGTACTAGACAAATAGCTGTAGGTCAGTCAAAATTTGCACAAGTACTAACCATCGATAGTACTTTCTGCCAGGTGAACCACAAATCCTCTGTCAATGTTTAAAAAGGTACTTTACTTTAAAAGCTATTGACGAAAGAATCGTCGTAAAATATTTTTTAGGTAAAGGCATGTTGTAAACAATGTATAGACATATTTCACCTTATAACGGTTACATTTTGAAAAACCCTTGCTTAGTAGGTGCATATGTTATACAAGAAAACCCTGTTCACAATTCTAAATTTCTAGACACGATTATTTAAAAAATATAACTTTATCACATCCCGACTATTTGACCGACTTTCTAAAATTAAAACTATTAACAGTCTTATATATATATATATATATATATATATATATATATATATATATATATATATATATATCTTAATAAAATCTCTATATCAACTTTTTTTCGTTACCCCATACTTTACTTACTTTATTTATAAGATTTATTGTCCATTGGTATTTACAAAATAATGTAAAAGCACAAATGTAAAAATGGTACTATTTAAAAGCGGCAAAACCTTAGCCAAAACTCCAACGATTCACCAGCGACCCTGAATGAAGTATGAAATTAATATTATATTCGTATACACGCTAAATCGCGGGAGTAATGTCAGCAACGTCGCTATAAATTCCTGGCTTAAATACGTAGCCCCTTCCACGCTTCTACCACTGATCCATTAAAGGCGGTGATCCGGTTGATCGATATTAAGGATAATAAATATTTGGCGCTGAGTGTGTGAACAAGTGGAACCTGTGTTACAAAAGGGTTTTTGCACGTCTTTCCTATTTAAAGCCAATGGTGGAAATAATCTGAAGTGCTTTTAAGAGTTTTAAGAGGATTCACCTACCTGTATCTTCAAAAAATGATTTTCGGAATTACATAGAAGATAATCATTGAAATAATTCTAGATTTTGGGGATGTATTCTAATTATATAATAGTTTGTAAGAAACTTATTTAGAAAAAATTGAATACACAAAAAATTGAAGGCATTATTACATTATTAAATATTTTAATTATAAAAGTAAACTTTTAAACTATAATGTAGTTTCCGTAATACCTCCCGATTTTCTTAACAAGTTTTGTTACGTTACGAAAAAATTCGTTCTAATCCTTTTTGCCTACAAATCTAAAATCGAGAATAGTAGGAATTCGTTTAAAAAGTAGTAAGCCTAAACCTATCTAGAACGAGTTGGCAAAAACGCGCTACACACCGGAAGTCTATTTTTAGATTGCGCCCCGCTTTATACTTTTTTTTGTGGGTTGTGATATTCATTTTGGTCAAGATTTTGAGTTCTGTACTTGTAATAAACATCATGGGACGGACTCTAGTAAGAACGAGGAATTTTGAAACCGAAAGATGTTATCGTTAACAACCAGACGTAAAAATAGACGTCTTGCATGGAAAAAAAGATAAGTAATACTTAGAGATGTTTGCAAAGTATGGGGTTGCTGCCGGGGCAAGGGTTGAATTTTGAAATTATTCCGCAGTTTTGTATGTAAGTAGGATACATGGTACCTAGCTCAGATTACTGAGGTAGCTAGTAAGGATGAAAAGCATACCTCGTATTTTTTATAGGAATTTCCAGGCAAACAAATGATCATTGCTTTAATTGTGTTGATGTGTAGTACACTATGTAGGTTAATATATACACCTAGGGTGAATATAAAATATACTAAATACCTACTTAATGATTTTAAGTCATTTGTTCCCAATTCCGTCAATCTGTGTGTTCGCGGCATTGCTGATGACATTGTATTGGTAAAAATCTAATATGGAGGAACAAAATGGTGACCTAATAGAATGAATAGAATGTTAAAAAAATCAAATATGATACTGTGAGAAATCGTCCTCCGAGATTTTTTCAAATCTTCACGTTTTGGGTTCACGAGATGCCAAAAAACATGTTTTCTCAATTCCGTCGAAGTGTCTGTCTGTGGGTGTATGTCTGTCGGTCTGTTCGCGACATAGGTAAAAAACAACAAATGCGACTTTTGGTAAAAAATTAAGGTTCATTTGGAGATGAAATGGTAATATTTTGGTAAAAATTAAGTGTGGGGGAACAAAATAACCTAACGAAATGTAAAAAAATAATTACTAAAAAATGTCTTATCCAATTGACCTCAGACAGAAATAAACTGGTAAAATTGTGGTACGAATTCAAGGTAGGGTTATTAAACTGTTGTAAGTTTCCTTTAAATAAAATATATAAAGCTAAATGAAGCTTTTTATTGTTATTAAAAGCATTTTATCTACATAATTTCCATCTAATATTTTATCACATATACAATCTTGTACAATAGTATAATAGAGGTGTAATATTAAATAATCTCACGATTTTTTTTCCTTAGTCCTTACGATTTTCAATATGTATCACCTGGTAACGCCGGTTTTGTGCTGTGCGGGCGAGTCAGTGTTCACTAGGGCTAGCAAAAAGTGTGATTTTGCTATCACAGTTCCGACCTGTAACGGCTCCCCATATGTCGCTGTGACAAAAACCTGTAATTTTGAAAAGATCAGGTCAAGTAACGGAGCAACTTTGGGAGCCGCGCTGGTTGGCTTCGAAAGCGGAAGTGCTTAGAAAAACTTTACTAAAGATTTTTTGTTCACTTTATGTTATGAGTAAAACAAAAATACATGAAATATTATACTTTAAAATGAATTACGTGAATGACTTAATTCGGGATCGAAATATTTTTAGGAATACATTTGTAATATTTCATTGCAGAAGGTACTACATATTAATTTTCCGAGGGGCATTATTTCACTATACATAGCCGTAAATGTTGCAGTTGCATTATTTTATTACAGATGGCATTAATAGTCTGTAATTCTCCGAATATATTTTAGTATGTGCCAGGCCAATTAGGTTGCGATATTTGGGCGGCTAATTTCTCAGAACAAACCCGTTTGAGGTTTATGTATGCGATTTTTTAAAGTTTCATCTTTCAAATCGTGACCATTGTTTCCTAATTAGGGTTTTACTTTTTATCAAAATGTCTAAACCTGAGGCCATATCTGTAAAGAGAAAAAGTAGTGTAACATGGGACTTTTTTATCGCTTTAAACTTTAAAGAGTAAAGTACCTTTTTGAACTTTGACAGAGGATCAGTGGTCCTCCTGGCAGGAAGTACTATCGATGGTTAGAACTTGTGCAAATTTTGACTGACCTATAGCTATTTGTCTAGTACCTGGCAACTTTTTGTAAAAATGTTAAAGAGTAAAGTACCTTTTTGAACACTGAGAAAGGATCGGTGGTCCACCTGGCAGAAAGTACTATCGATAGTTAGTACTTGTGCAAATTTTGACAGACCTATTTGTCTAGTACCTGGAAACTTTTTTGTAAAAATGCTAAAGAGTAAAGTACTTTTTAAACATTGACAGAGGATTTGTGGTCCACATGGCAGAAAGTACTATCGATGGTTAGTACTTGTGCAAATTTTGACTGGCCTACAGCTATTTGTCTAGTACCTGGCAACTTTTTTGTAAAAACGTTCAAGAGTAAAGTACCTTTTTAAACATTCCCAGAGGATTTGTAGTCCACCTGGCAAAAAGTACTATCGATGGTTAGTACTTTTGCAAATTTTTGCTAACCTACAGCTTTTTGTCTAGTACCTGGCAACTTTTTTGTAAAAATGTTCAAGAGTAAAGTACCTTTTTAAACACTGACAGAGAATTTGTGGTTCACCTGGCAGAAAGTACTATCGATGGTTAGTACTTGTGCCAATTTTGACTGACCTGCATCTATTTGTCTAGTACCTGGCAACTTTTTTGTAAAAATGTTCCAGAGTAAAGTACTTTTTTAAACAGTGACAGAGAATTTGTGGTCCACCTGGCAGAAAGTACTATCGATGGTTAGTACTTGTGCAAATTTTGACTGACCTGCAACTATTTGTCTAGTACCTGGCAACTTTTTTGTAAAAATGTTCAAGAGTAAAGTACCTTTTTAAACATTCCCAAAGGATTTGTAGTCCACCTGGCAAAAAGTACTATCGATGGTTAGTACTTGTGCAAAATTTGACTGACCTACAGCTTTTTGTCTAGTACCTGGCAACTTTTTTGTAAAAATGTTCAAGAGTAAAGTACCTTTTTAAACATTCCCAGAGAATTTGTAGTCCACCTGGCAGAAAGTACTATCGATAGTTAGTACTTGTGCAAATTTTGACAGACCTACAGCTATTTGTCTAGTACCTGGCAACTTTTTTGTAAAAATGTTCGGGAGTAAAGTACCTTTTTAAACACTGACAGAGAATTTGTGGTCCACCTGGCAGAAAGTACTATCGATGGTTAATACTTGTGCAAATTTTGACTAACCTACAGCTATTTTTCTAGTACCTAGCAACTTTTTTGTAAAAATGTTCGAGAGTAAAGTACCTTTTTAAACACTGACAGAGAATTTGTGGTCCACCTGGCAGAAAGTACTATCGATGGTTAGTACTTGTGCAAATTTTGACTGACCTGCAGCTATTTGTCTAGTACCTGGCAACTTTTTTGTAAAAATGTTCAAGAGTAAAGTACCTTTTTAAACATTCCCAAAGGATTTGTAGTCCACCTGGTAAAAAGTACTATCGATGGTTAGTACTTGTGCAAATTTTTGCTGACTTACAGCTTTTTGTCTAGTACCTGGCAACTTTTTTGTAAAAATGTTCAAGAGTAAAGTACCTCTTTAAACACTGACAGAGAATTTGTGGTCCACCTGGCAGAAAGTACTATCGATGGTTAGTACTTGTGCAAATTTTGACTGATCTGCAGCTATTTGTCTAGTACCTGGCAACTTTTTTGTAAAAATGTTCAAGAGTAAAGTACCTTTTTAAACATTCCCAGAGGATTTGTAGTCCACCTGGCAAAAAGTACTATCGATGGTTAGTACTTGTGCAAAATGTGACTGACCTACAGCTTTTTGTCTAGTACCTGGCAACTTTTTCGTAAAAATGTTCAAGAGTAAAGTACCTTTTTAAACACTGACAGAGAATTTGTGGTCCTCCTGGCAAAAAGTACTATCGATGGTTAGTACTTGTGCAAATTTTGACTGACCTGCAGCTATTTGTCTAGTACCTGGCAACTTTTTTGTAAAAATGTTTAAGAGTAAAGTACCCTTGTAAACACTGACAGAGAATTTGTGGTCCACCTGGCAGAAAGTACTAGCGATGGTTAGTACTTGTGCAAATTTTGACTGACCTGCAGCTATTTGTCTAGTACCTGGCAACTTTTTTGTAAAAATGTTCTAGAGTAAAGTACCTTTTTAAACATTGACAGAGGATTTGTGGTCCACCTGGCAGAAAGTACTATCGATGGTTAGTACTTGTGCAAATTTTCACTGACCTGCAGCTATTTGTCTAGTACCTGGCAACTTTTTTGTAAAAATGTTCAAGAGTAAAGTACCTTTTTAAACATTGACAGAGGAATTGTGGTCCACCTGGCAGAAAGTACTATCGATGGTTAGTACTTGTGCAAATTTTGACTGACCTATAGCTATTTGTCTAGTACCTGGCAACTTTTTTGTAAAAATGTTCAAGAGTAAAGTACCTTTTTAAACATTGACAGAGGAATTGTGGTCCACCTGGCAGAAAGTACTATCGATGGTTAGTATTTGTGAAAATTTTGACTAACCTACAGCTATTTGTCTAGTACCTGGCAACTTTTTTGTAAAAATGTTCAAGAGTAAAGTACCTGTTTGAACATTGACAGAGGATCAGTGGTCCACCTGGTAGAAAATACTATCGATGCTTAGAACCTCTACAAATTTTGACTCACCTATAGCTGTGTTCCTAGTACCTGGCAATTATTCATTCTAGATCAGCAAATTAGACATACCCGTTTCAGAGTCCCTGTCAATACTTTATTGGTATTTTTAAATAAATTGTGTCACTTGTAACTCTCTTTGTTTTAACACCAAATAAAAAACATTTTTGAACTATAAAAATACTTATATTTTAAAATTACTCAGAGTACTAAGACAGATGTTAATAGGTTACAGTGTACAATGCGAATGAATAATCGATATAAGCTAAAGATATTTTCGGTTCGTCGGCGGCCTAGGCGCTATCTTAACAATAAACATGAAATATGCTGAGTTCGAATTTAAATATAACAACAAACTTATTTTAATATACAGAGAGAACAGTTTTAACAAAATAAAATATGATTAAAGCAGACACATACCGCCGGCCTTGAAACGCTATGCTTTCAATACTAAAAAAAAATACAAATAATAATTAAAAAAATTTGAAAAAAAAATTAAAATAAAAGTAAAGTGTAAAAAAAATAAAACATAACTTAAACTCTAAAGTACAGACAACTACTTAGAAATGGTAACGGACATATTTTTGAAAGACTACGTTTTACAATTCCAATATCAGTTTTTATATTAGCTACTCGAGCAACATTATCTTTTCCCGGAAAAACACTGAGCACACAACCCAATTTCCAGGTCATAGGAGGTGCATTATCGCTCTTAAGAATCACAATAGAACCCTCACTAAGACTGCCATAGTTCTTCTTCCACTTACTGCGGTGCTGTAGTTCCGATACAAATTTTTTACTCCAACGCGTCCATATATGTTGTTTTAATTGCTGTAAATGCTCATATACGGACAAACGATTCTGTGGCAATTTCGTCACATTAACATCAGGTATAGGACTTAATTGGCGTCCAATAAAAAAATGTGAGGGGGTAAGCGGAGTAAAATCATTACGATTTGTAGATAGTGGCGAGATTGGACGCGAATTCACAATTGCCTCAATTTCAGTTAGCAAAGTGTAAAAATGCTCAAAAGTTAAAGGAATATTTATGCTTTTGACATCCGCCTTCCATAGGCCTCCAAAATGGGGAGACTGAGGTAGAATAAAGCGCCAGTCTATTTCTTCTTTAGACAAAGTTGAGGACAATTCCTCACTATTTTCTTTAATAAAACGTCCCAACATCTTAAATTCTGAACACGCCTCAACAAAATTAGACCCATTATCTGAAAAAATAGTAGACGGTTTGCCCCATCGAGAGGAGAACCGTCGCAAAGACAAAATAAAAGCTTCCTTGCTTAAATCAGTAACCAACTGTAAGTGGATGGCCTTTGTTAAAAAGCAATCACACAAAGCGATGTACGATTTTGAAAGTTTAGCACCTCTTCCTATTTTATTTTTTATTAAAAATGGACCTGCATAATCCACTCCTTCAATATCAAAAGGATGCTTAGGAATCAAACGCTCTTTAGGTAAATTACCCATAAGTGGTTGCGTGACTTTTGGCTGATACCTAAAACATTTAATACATTTCTGCACTATTTGTTTTACTGGAGAACGACCCGATATGGGCCAATATTTTTCACGAATTGCAGCTAATAAATGCTGTGGTCCGCAATTATATAAATTTGCATGCTCATATCTCAAAATTAATTTAGTCAGAGTATGTTTATATGGCAAAATTAGAGGATCCTTTTTTTCAAAACTGAACTTAGCATTAGCTAAACGTCCCCCAACTCTTAAACACTGAAACTCGTCAATGAATGAACACAGTTTCAGAAGCTTACCAGTGAGTTTCTGTTGTGTTAACTTAATTTGATTTATTTCGTTTTGAAAACGTTGATACTGAACATGTCGCAATAATATTGTAAAAGAATAATCCACCTCACTCTTTAAAAGCGGACCAACAAGACGGTGGCCTTTATTCCTGCAATTGTGAACGAATTTATGCATTAAGGCAATGATTCTTTTTAACTTGAATAAGTCTACTTGAATAAGTCTGAAAAATGTTCAATAACATAATTTATATTTTCATCGCCTAATAAAATTTTTGCACTTGCGCAACAAGTCTTATTTCTCTTAATATCAGGTAAGTCCGTTTTTCTTTCTTCCAGGTTTGGCCAATAAGACTCATTTTGTGACAAAAACTGAGGACCATGCCACCATAACTCTAGATTTTTTATTTCAGAACGCTTGACACCTCGTGACAAATGGTCCCCAAGATTAAGTTCACTGGGCACATACTTCCAAGTATCACAACTGAATTTCAGATACTCTGTTAGAAACAAAAGTTTTTAATTTATTAGGAGGTGTCTTAATCCAACCTAAAACAATGGTCGAATCTGTCCAAAAAATTCTTTTCTTTAAGTCGATTCTAAGAGAGTCCGAAACTTTATCTGCCAACCTTACAGCCACTAGTGCACCGCAGAGCTCTAATCGGGGTAAATTGACTGATTGTAACAGCGCTACTTTGGTTTTTGAAGCCAAAAGATGAACAAAAACGTCCCCATTTTTATTAAGTGATTTTAAATAAATGCAAGCACCATATGCCTTTTCAGAACTATCCGAAAAAGTGTGCATTTCGACATATACAGGATGTTCAGTTAGTGCATGACGTGCAATTCTTAATTCATTTAAGAAACACAATTCAGATTTAAACTTTTCCTAAACTAATGCAATGTGAGGGGGAACCGACTCATCCCATGACAATTTCTCAAGCCACAAACTCTGAAGTAACATTTTGATAACAATAGTACACGGACTAATTAAGCCTAACGGGTCAAAGATTTTGAAGCTTTCGGATAGAATCAATCGTTCAGAAATAATTTTAGACGAGCTTTTAATATTTTTTCACATTAAACAACAAAATATCCTGGGGTGGGCACCAGAAACAAATCAAGCGTTTTCTTTTCATCGTTTTCACCAAGCTCGACAATTTTTGATAAAGGGTCAGCATTAGGATATCGTCCAAAATACTGGGGTCATTGGAATAGAATTTACGCAAAATGAAACAGCCTTGTTTTAAAACCTCAACCTGTTTGCCCCAGTTAGCATATCATCAACATAAAAATCATTTTTAATGACTCTGAATTTCAGGGTTTTCACCTTCTATGTCAGATGCCAACTGAGACAAACAACGAATAACTAAAAATGAAGCTGCTGCAGTGCCATAGGTTACGGTATTTAACTCATAAACATCGAGTGGAAAACGCCACAAGATGCGTGGTAAATATCTATCCTCAGGTGAACACGGACCTATACATTTTGTGCAATCTGCAGCAACAACAATAGAATGCTGCCAATATCTTTTACTGAACTCGACTTATTAAACTTCTCAGTATGTAATAAAATGTTATGTTTTCCGTGACACTTTTTACAGGGTGGACGCCTACAATTTTTAATAAAATGTCCAGCCCTTAATAAATTTAAACAAAGTTTTAAAGACATAATACTTTGGCCTCTTTTTTCGATAGGGATCTTTAGAAATTGGGAACACATTTGTACGTAGTGTTGCCCTTTACAAAATGTGCAATTAGCTATATTTTGATTGCCTTGATTAGAAACCATTTCATTAGAATTATTAACAAGCAATAAACCCCTTGTACCATTACCACTTTTATCACTACGATTTTGTTCTAAATTGTCAAAGTTCCATACCTTTGAAGTTAAAAATATTTTTAAATTTTCTAATGAAGGTAAAGTATCTGATTTAGCTTTAAAATTCCCATTCCTCGGGATGTGACTTTATCTAACTTGATTCAATTAAATACACAATGGGCACATCCTATTCATTGATAGGTAAACCTATTTGACTCAAAGCACGCATGTTTTTCGTAAACTCATTTAAAACTGTCCGAATTCTATTTGATGTTTCTTTATTTATTGGTTCGATATTAAAAATATTTTTAATGGGATTTTTGAATAAGCATTTTGTCATTATTAAAGCATTTACAAAGTAATTCCCACGCTAATTTATAATTACTAGCAGAAAATCTAAAGTCGAAATTAGCTGTGCCGGTTCATTTTAATAGATGCTCTTAAATAATGGAAACGCTGAATATCTGACAAATAATCATTTTTATTTATAAGTTAATCAAATATGTTCCTAAATTCTAGCCAATTTTGTGTGGCTCCATCGAAAATAGGCAAAATTATATCTGGTAGTTTAACATTTTGTGAGCTCTTTTACAAGACGCATGTGCATTTAATTCAGATGTTGCAGAACTCGACAGTTTCGACCGGTTTGTGGTTGTAGATGTTTTCTGCGATAAGCTAATGAAGAATATCCTTATTTTTCAAAATCGCACATTTCATCATATTCTTTTTCTACACCATTGGGCTCATACGAAGCTTCAATTTTATTTTGAATGTCACTAAATTTTTGCAATATGGTTCCCTCAATGCCATTTATTCGCGTTTCTAACTCGATAATGGCAGTTGTGAATATCCCTTTTATTTGTGAAATTATCATCAACATATTTTTGTAAAATTCGTTAAACTTGCCTTTATAGCGCCCCTCTGTCTCCTTAGTGTGTCCATTTTTAAATATAATCCAAAAAAAAAATCAAAATAAATAAAAAAATTAACTATAAAAATAATTCAATGGAACACAAAACCGATAATTGGGCAATCATGCAATAGTAGCAAAAAATAAACACATTAATAATTTTATAAATAAACAATAATGGAACAGATCCTTCTCACGCAGTACCCCTTTCCATTTGTCTCATCCAGTATCCACGAAGTCCAAAGGCAGCAAAAGTCGGTGCTGACCATAAAATAACTTGCTCGGATATAGACTGAGGTAACTCCGAGAAACCATTTGTTTATATCATCGGTCGCTATGACTCACTGCTACGTCGGTAAACCTCCAACTAACTAAGAGACGGCCAACCACTTTTGCCAACTATCAGAGATTCGCTTTCCGGTTACCGCCTCGAAGGACCATGTCAATACCTTATTGGTATTTTTAAATAAATTGTGTCACTTGTAACTCTCTTTGTTTTAACACCAAATAAAAGCATCTTGAACTATAAAAATAGTTATATTTTAAAATGACTAAGAGTACTAAGACGAATGTTAATAGGTTACGATTGTACAATGCGAATGAATAATCGATTTAAGCTAAAGATATTTTCGGTTCGTCGGCGGTCTAAACGATATCTTAACGATAAACATGAAATACGCTGAGTGCGAATTTAAATATAACAACAAACCTATTTTAATATACACGGAGAACAGTTTTAACAAAATAAAATATTATTAAAGCAGAAACAGGCCCTAGATTGCTGTTTTCTCAATTCCGTCGGTCTGTCTGTTCGTGGCATATAAAAAAACTGCATACCCAATTGACTTCCAAATTTGGTCAAAAATTAAGGGTCATATGGGGATGACATGATAACATTTGGTAAAAATCCAATATCTGTCTAAACGAAATGGCGACCTAGTAAAATGTTAAACTACTTATCAATTTATCTAAAATTATGTACAAAAATCAAGTATGTCGGAATCGACTGGTAAAATTTTTGTACGAATCCAAGAATGGCGGCACAAATGGCGGCTTAATAAAAAAATTAAAAATTCAGCATGAAAAAACTACTTAATGGACTGATTTTTAATTATGTGTCATAATTAATTGTGGTATAGAGATGGAAACTAGTAAAACTGTGGTATTAATGATAAAACAAAAATCACCCTTTAAAGTTTTACATATTTTCAGGTTTTAGCGTCCCTAGATGCCAAAAAATACGTTTTATCTATTCCGTCAGTCCGTCTGTCGTTTTGCCTGTGTCGGTCAGTGCTTGTAGCTTAAAAACTACACATCAGAATGACTTGAAATTATAATTTAAAATTAAGAGTCATTTGGGGATGATTTGGTAATATTTTGGTAAAAATCAATATGCCAGAACAAGATGGCGTTAAAAAAATTATTACTAGAAAAACTATACCTCCAATTTTCTCAAATTTAAATTTTTTGCACAAAAATCAAGTGTTACATAGATTTAACAGTAAATAGACGCTAAGTCTCGGTCTCGAATCCAAAATTTATAAAAAATAAAACTGGTTACACGTGTTTGGCCAGGTCGGGTATCAGGAGACCTATCGGAAAAATTATATCTAATTACTAACTAAAAAGCCTTTAAATTAAATAAATAAATAGTACCTTTAAAATTAAACAACACGTCACACATACAACACGAAAACAGTAAACAAACAACACATCACACAAATTGTACCTTATTTATTTATAATTTAAGCATAAGGAGTTTTTATACATACATTTGACCACATTTCGTTTCAACCTCTTTCAGTAACCGTCGAAAATGTGATTGTTTGTTTACTGTTTTGTTGTATGTGTGACGTTTTGTTTAATTTTAAAAATTACTATTTATTTATTTAATTTAAACGCTTTTAGTAAGTAGGATATACTTTTTCTGGTCGGTCTGATGATGCACGACCGGGCGAAACATGTGTAACCAGTTTG